>JAOEGT010061649.1:0-28222 GCA_025447795.1 Speoplatyrhinus poulsoni
CATACATATATATATATATATATATATATATATATATATATACACATATATATATGTGTATATGTGTGTGTGTACTGCTTTTGTGTTTGACTTTCCACTTTGTCGTTGGCAGTAGTTAAACCTTGTGCATTATGTATTTTCATTTAGTAATTTAATATTTTCTCCCCCTGGTCTGTTTTAACCATCATTGTGCTGTTCATCTTGCATCTTTATAAATAGCCACTAACCAATAATACAGTGACCATCTTGAAAGGCTGGCGGCATTAGGTTGGCCACGTTTCCACGGCGCTAACAGGTCCTCTGCTCTGCACTCTCCTCCTCCTCCTCCCCCTTACTGGTGCCAGTCACCCTCATCGGCTGCCTACGCCCTGACCACCCCTGGCCTGCCCCCTGGATGGGAGGAGAGGAAAGACACCAAGGGACGCACGTATTACGTCAACCATAACAACCGCTCCACGACGTGGACTAGGCCTATCGTGCAGGTACACCTTCTGTGACTGGGTCCCAGTGCATGGGGATCGGACCCCACTCCTCTCCTGTCTTTATTTATATATATATGTGTGTGTGTGTGTATTCTTTAACCTTTTGGTAGAGATGAACACTTCTTGCTCCACTGCTCAGCTCATTTTCTCTTTCTCCTCCCTGTTCCTTGTTTTCTTTGTAACTGTATTGGATGTTGAATTAATTTTGGTGCTCTTCCAGTGCAGTGGTTTTCAAAGTGTGAGTTGGGACCCCCCTTCCCCCTTTCCAAAGTTTTGTAGAGTGAATCCAATTTTTGACTTTTTTTTTTTTTTTGTCAAATATAAGATTTATAAGATATTTTCAGTGTTGTTTTATGTTTATATATCTCTATACATACAAGACAGTATTCCTAAGGGGAACTAAGTCTGTGTCGGGCGTTGTTAATTCTCCCGAGGGTTTGCCAGCATTGAACCAAGCTTTGTTCCACCTCCGTTTTGGTCCAGTAGAGTAACGGTGCTAGGGCGACCATCTTAAGACCCCATTATCAGCAGGTGTGTGCTGAGAGCAACCCCTCTCTAGCCTAACGGGTGTGTGCTAACGCGCCAATGCCTTCAGATACATCTGCATCTCGATGGTCGCAGCCCGTGACGGCCCATGTATGGGCGTCGCAGCTCAACAGGTTTGGAAACCACTGGTCTAGCGTGTTCTCTGTCACACCGGGTAGGCTCAGAGTCCGACTGCATGGGCCTTGTAGTTCCAGACGCAGGCATGGTACTGCCACTGACCACTCTCCGTCTCACTACTCCCATTTCTCCCCTGTTTCTCCTCCTGTCTGTGTGCCTCTCTGTCTGTCTGGGAGTGAGCCTGGGCTGGGATAGAGTCTGCTCCACGGGACTGAGCTCTGCTCTCTGGGCTCTCCTTGCACTGTATGTGTATCCCTCCTCACCCCTGCTCTCTTTTTTTTCCCCCGTCTGTTTGTCTGAATGTGTGCCTGCCTGCTGCAGTATCTCTCACGTCTGCATATGTGCTCAGGTCACTCTGCTTCTCATCTTCCATTCCAACGGAGGGAAGGTTGCCGCCACGCAGTGAATTGTAAATCAGTCGAATGAGCGAACAGTGCCATTGCCATTCATTTAGCTAAAGTGTTGTTGTATTTTGTCTTTGCTCAAACCAGTGCAACGTAAACGGCACTGTCTCTGAATCTTACCAGGAGTGCCCCATGTGGAGGCTGCATCTTTTATATTACCACTCATTATGGTGTAAACATCTTCAGATGCTGCTCGGGCTCCAGTTGCCCCCTGCCTGCCAAACCCATGCTTGCATCCAAAACGACCTTGTTGCAAAAGCCACATTTTGACTGCATAGTGTGTGTGTGGTGTGAGCAGGCTGTGGTGCTTTAATGTGTGTGTCACACCCCCCCCACACAGCCCCTCTTAACCTGCAGAGTGTTATTCCCACTCCCAGCTGACAGAAGATGGAGCCAGCATCTCCGCCACGGCGCCGGGAGGGGCCACGGCCGCCTCCCCGTCCTCCTCCCCTCCTGCCCCTGCCTCCTCGGCCTCCAGCAACCACCTCCAGGAGCCCCTGGTCCGCCGGGCGCGTAGCCTCAGCTCCCCTACTGTAACCCTGTCCACCCCGCTGGAGGTGAGCCTTTAGCTCCGTTACCCTGTCACACCAGCCCGTCTCCGACCCGCCTCGCTTCCACAGCTTTCTCTTGCTGTTCTTCAGGTTCTGTCGCCCCTGCTGTGCACTTCCATTCCTGCGAATCACTTTCTGTCTGTCTTATGAAGCAGTGTCATCCAAACTCGTGTCTTCATCTTTCCGTTCCAGCCTCTCCATCCATGGGGGGGGGGGGCTGCTTTCTTTCCAGTGTTATAGAGCTGATTACATTTAATGAGTCATCATTCATGAAATGGTCTGTGGGTTATGGAGTCCTGTGTTATTATTGTTATTTTCTGTGTTATTTATGGCATTGTGAAATATGTGCTCAACATTATCATGATATTAAATCTGCATGTGTTAAATAATATTGCTTAAGCTTGAACCTGGCCGCGGACATTCCTCAGCTGTGTAGTGTTCCGGATAAATCAAAAATAGTTAACATTTAGGAAATGTAAATCACTTATTAAAAATAAGGACACTTTTATTATTAATGCTGACAAACATTGGTTCAGAGTCATTGCTCTTTATTGTTTATTGCGCTTGGGAAAGTCGGTTAAACGGCATAAATATCAGCCACTACTGTTGTTAGAGCACATTGAATGTTTTGTAGGACTTCTAAGGGTAGTGGGTAATATTTAGCCCATGCAATATAGCCCAACATAATCACTAGCCTTTGCAGTCATCTACTGATTAGATAACTAATCTGTCTGGTCACTAATCATTGATCAGAGCTGGTGCTCTCTCTTTTGAAGAACATCATTTTGTACCGTTTAAAAACTTTTTTTTTTTTTTAAACATGAGTTACCGATGTGTGGTTTCACACTAAAAGTTGAAAGGTCTCTAACTGTCCACAGGTTGACCCATGTAAAGGGGGTCTTTTATTTGTGTTGGAGAAATCAACCACAGTGTGGAAACTATTTGAGGAAAAAACAATTTTTGTATGTATGTAAAGGAGGACAGAATGTGTCCAGGACCTCCATCTTTCATCACGAGTTGAGCAAGATTGATGTTGATATATTGCATCACACGGTTAATGGGGGCGTTCAGCAGCTGCTGCACATATCAGATTATCGGCTGTCATCTCTGCGTGTGTGTGTATGTGTGCACCCACATGCTCTTCTGTATTTGGATGCGTGTGCTTAATATTGCTGTCTGCATCAGCTAATAGCTTTAAAAACATTAGCCCCACTTTACATTTGGCATCCATTTTACACTCTGCATTGTGGGGTACTACTATATATCCAATTTCATATTGCACACACATTAAAACTGGTTGATATTTGAACTCGGTCATAGCAAAAACACCCCTCCCTTCAGTGCCATAGCGTGCTCTCTCAAAAGCTTTGCTAATTGCAAAGGCTAGAATAATGGTGTGTGGTGACTTGCAATCGCACAGCAAAAACACCTTTTCCACATTACAGACAGGAAATTCCCTGGTCAGTGCAATAACAAAGGAGCCTAAAGCGAGTTAAAGAGGGCACTACTTTTAAACGTGATTGACTCAAGATAAGCGAAGAAAAATGCAATATGTTGCTTGGTGTTATTTCGTGATCAGCGACAATCCAAACCGTGAGTTTTGTGGACCACTACTGGTCAATCACGGATTGTCGCTGATCACGAAATAACACCAAGCAACATATTGCATTTTTCTTTTGCACCAATTTGGCCTATGTCTGCTTGTTTACATCCATCTTCAAAATAAGTATAGGCCTATCTTAAAGTTGTTATCAAACTTCAAGCAAGCTGATCATGCAGTACAAACACATGGGGGTGGATAACAAACGATCGCTCTCAAGGCCATTTATAGTGAATCTGCCCTATTGTCATTCTGACCTCTGCTTAAAAATGAAACGTGTCTAAATTATGTTGTGACAGCTACTGTATGCACTACCAACAAGGCAACAAACCCAGAATAAAGTTACTGGCTCGGCTGACGAACCTAGCAACTGAGCCGTTAAGGAGATGAAAATTGACGCAGGAGCCAGCTTCACGCAATGTCAACGGAGAGCTGCTTGTCCCCCAGTTGGCGTGGTTTTCATGATAGTCTTATAACACGTTGCCCTCTGTCTCAAGGCAGGGGAGCCTGTGAATTGACAGACACATCTGATTGGTCATTGTTGTGGTTATGTTTTGGACTGTATTGCCCATGCACTTAGCACAGAGGTTATACGTGCAGGTTGTCATGCACGCAATGCGTGAAGATAATTTCAAAATAATGGCACACTTTTCCGGTTACTCGCACAAGGTTATATTGCAGTTTTGATTGAAATGCGATTAATTTTGCAGCTCTCCTCGATAACGTATCGGTTTACTATTACATTGCATGCTTCTATTTCACTGGGTGGGTATTGACATTTGCCACTGTTGCTGCTGTCTTTTCTGTTTTGGCTACAGGGTGCAAACAACATCCAGGTACGAAGGGCAGTGAAGGACACACTTTCCAACCCCCAGTCTCCCCAGCCATCCCCGTACAGCTCCCCGAAGTCCCTGCACAAGACCCAACAGAGCTTCTTGCCCCCCGGCTGGGAGATGAGGATAGCCCCCAACGGGAAACCTTTCTTCATCGACCACAACAGCAGGACCACCACCTGGGTAAAAGATGTGTCATATGATATCATATCATATGACATGAGACACATCACCTGTTGAGACTTTCACTTTTGTTTGTGTATAAGGTTGTTGATCTGGGTCAGCAAGTAGGGCTGAACGATTTTGGAAAAAATCAAATAGCAATTTTTCTGACAGATATTGCGATAGCGATTTGATTTGCGATATCCATTTTATTTCAAAGTCAAAATTTCAATTCAATATATATGTAACATATTCAAAACATGTTATGGAGCATTACCACATGAGATTACATTAAAATATTGACTGCTCTATATTCTAATGAAAAGATGAGCATACATATACAGGATTAATTTCATAGAGCATGGATTTACTGCATATTAGGATGTGACAGGGCGCACATTGGTAATTTTAGCCAATTTTTAGATGTGCTCAAGCACATCTAAAAATTGCATTTCAGTACCCCTAAAATAATAAATAAAAATTATGATTTTTATTTTCTGAAATTATTTTTTGTCAATGTTTTAGCTCTAACATTAGTTGAACTTGCCTTGCCTGTTAATAGATTGGACAAACAAATACAGGTATAAACACAGCCTGTTCATTGTATTACAGTGAAATTAGCGATTTAGCAGGCACTCTGTATTCTCATTAGCACCCCTTCCCCCCCCTTCTCCCACCCAAAGTGTTTGATCCTAGATACTCCCCTGTGGGCGCATCTTGCTGGAACTATAGTTCCTGTGTCTGCGCCTTTATGGGTACTCTTCTAATAGTTTTATGAGTGATCGGCCAATCAGTTTGATCTAAAGCCAGTTATGCGCGCTCATTACACAGATCTGTCACACACAACTTCATCATGGACATGAGCTCCGATCTAGCTCCGCTTGAGATTGTAGCATTGGCCTGACGCATGTCTGAGTACTGAGTTGCATTCACTGTTCGCATTTGTACCGAGTTACATTCACCGTTTGCATTTGGCATAATATTATTCATCTCAGTAAAAGAGCAGGCCTATGCTACGTGTCTAAACATTTTTACACATGCGTCTTGTGTACCAGATGCTGGCTCCCTTGTTAAAGTCTCTCTCACCCAGCACGTCCTTGCACAACATCTTAATTGCACATCTTTCGTCTCAAACCCTCTCTTCTGACATTGCTTCGATCAGCGGAGGCATTGTTTCAGCAGACCTCCCACGAATGTGTTTTCTTGCTTCACGTGTTGTTGCTGGTGGGCGTACCGTGTACATACAGTCGTCTTGAATTTCAGAACATGACTGGTAGAGGAGCACCACAGTGATTTGTTAGAATTACCTCAAACAATGAGGATGGCATGCATTTATTACAACCACAAAAAATCTGGGTCGTATGAGCGTATAAATCGCATGCCTTGCGATCTGCTAATCGCATCGTTTCAAATCGCAATTTCAGTTTGAAAACAATTGATGTTCAGCACTAGTCAGCAGCAGTTTTGATGTCATAGCAATTGCAGTGACATCTGGTGGTGAGTTATTGAATATTGAACAGACACCTTTTGTATACATTTAATAAGCATACGCAGGCTTCTTTTGGAAGCTCAGAAGAACATTGAATGTAATCAACAACCTGCATTTTGTGGAGTTTGGACAGCCAATACCACCAACTGTCATTTTCACTGTCTTGATCTTTTTGTGTTTCTTTCCCCTCTTGCTTTCTTTCTTGTCGTTTATTTGTACTTTTAGGAGGATCCCAGACTTAAGTACCCGGTCTATATGAGGATTAAGAACTCAATGGAGCCTGGTGACCTGGGACCACTTCCTGTAAGTCAGCAGTACATGTGCACAAATGTACTCATAGAATGAATAATATGTCAAGCAAAGAACAAGCACTTTTTTCATGTAACTAATCATTTGCACACCAGCAAACACAATTTATTGGGTCAGTTTTTGCGTTTTGTATCCGTTTTAACATTAAAACACATTATTTTCTTTCTTTTTTTTTATCGATGGTGTTTTTAAAAATCATACAGCAATGTAATATCGCAATACTCTGGTCGTGTACATGGATATTCTTTTTACACCCCTAGTAGTGTTTCACTTGCTGTATGATTCAGACCAGGCTGAAAGAGGACAGAACTTCCCTTAAGTTTGTTTTGGAGCATTGGACTGAGCTGGTCTGTAAAGCTGGGGCTGTTTTCATGGTTAGCCAAGATCAGAGATGTATCACGCTATCCGAGTGTGACCTGTAAACGAGCGCTGCCTGCTTGCTGTTGATCTAACTCTGTTTTCTCTCACCTGTTTCTGTAGCCTGGGTGGGAAGAGAGAATTCACACAGATGGACGTACCTTTTTCATTGACCACAGTAAGGCAGTTTGAACTGACATCTTTGAATGCCTCTCCCTGAGTTTTGTTTAGTAATCCCTCTAATCTAATCTAATCTAAATCAAAGTGTCAAATTGTCCCATGCCAGTGAATGTCTGTTATGTATCATGGCGACATAACCCACCATCGTGTGTCTGTTCTACTCAGATACAAAGAACACCCAGTGGGAGGACCCTCGTCTGCAGAGTCCTGCTATTACAGGGCCTGTGAGTAGTTCTATTTGAGCCGGTACTACAACAGATTGTGATGGCAAGTTATCAACAACATGCTTTCTAAGATGAATCATTATATATATATATATATATATACACACACACACACTGTATTTCACAGTATAGGTAAAACAAATCACCTATTTTGAAAACTAAAATGTGCAGTACGTTTTTGCACATTATATTGAAGATTAAATAATCACTTTGAGAGCCCCTGAGCTAGAGGAGCTGTACTCTGCTACTACAACTAGCCTTTCTGTTAACACATCTGTACTATCACAGCACACAGTAACACCACGCCACTCACTTAACATGCCGTCACCGTACTGTTATTGTATGTGACACTTGACAGATATTGTTGGCCAATACTATGCAACACACAGACTGCTGTGTGCAGCTAGTCTGTTTTCTTTTGTGGTGGCGGGGGTATTGAACGTTCTGAAACCTATTGTATTGTTTCCTACCTCAAGGCAAAGGCCTCAAACAGTAAAACCATATTTTAGCTCCTGTTCAATGTGTAAATTGATGACTTCAATCTTGCTAATCCTCACCCTCTGTTGTTTCTGCTGCTTGTGCAGGCTGTCCCATACTCCAGAGAGTTTAAGCAGAAATACGACTACTTTCGGAAGAAATTAAAGAAACCGGTAAGGCGCCCCCTTTCCCCAGAATGTCTGAGCAGTAACACCAATGCAAGCGGAATCTGACATTTTCTGTCATTTGTATTTTTGTCAAATTACAATGTCTGTAAATGTCAATGTCTGTAAATGTTATCCAGGAATGAATTAACGCATGCAGTTGTCTGTACATTGCATGACTCAGTTAGCTGGCTGTGATGTTCATGGTAAATGATTCACTGTGCATCAGAATTAGCACTGTTCACCTAGAAACCACACATGCAAAGAATGGTCCTAAAACTCGAATACTATTCGCATATCTTAATTGGAAAACCATACATTTGGAATATCCAATATGCTGTTTACGTTTTTCATATCAAATTCTCATTTTATGAGTATTCGTTTGCATATAAGCGTAGAGATTGTTTAGGATTTGCTTTATATTGCTGAAAATGGGTCATGTGTGAGTCTTTGGATGAATTTGCACTCATGCTGTGGAATGAACTGTTCATTGGGAACGTGTCTAGGCGGACATCCCCAATCGCTTTGAGATGAAACTGCACAGGAACAACATCTTTGAAGAGTCGTATCGTCGAATCATGTCCCTGAAGAGACCAGACATTCTGAAGGCCCGCCTCTGGATCGAGTTTGAGTTGGAGAAGGGTCTGGACTATGGGGGAGTGGCTAGAGAGTGGTTCTTCCTCTTGTCCAAAGAAATGTTCAATCCTTATTATGGCCTCTTCGAATACTCCGCCACGTAAGTTAGTGTGTGTGTGTGTGTGTGTGTGTGTGTGTGCAGGATCAAGATGTTATTCTCTCTTCCCATTGTGAAAAACAAATATATTGAACTCTCTTTCAATTAGATGAACCTTTCCTGTCATTCCATCTGTCATCATAGCACACTGACTGACTGTTCCATGGCAGTAGAATGATCTTTACTTTTACACAAACAATAGTTACGCTTTAGTAAATGCGTGTAATGCATGATTATTATGCATTTGCTCATATCATAACCAGACACCAGTTCTGGTGTGCTGACTAATACATTTCAAAAGGTGAATCTATTAATTGAATAGTCAATCAGTTATTATAAAGGCATACAATTAGCAATTAGTCATCTATTAGCCAAAAATACTGTAAATCTTTCTAAATATACTCAGGAACATTTACATGACCTTCCTTTCTGCTTTTCCCTGTTTTTCCAGAGACAACTACACCCTCCAGATCAACCCCAACTCTGGCCTGTGTAATGAGGACCACCTCTCCTACTTCAAGTTCATTGGCCGTGTGGCAGGAATGGCCGTCTTCCATGGAAAACTGTTGGACGGTAAGATGACCAGGGCTGGCTACTCCCCCTCTTTCGAGCGGCATTAGTGCTATCACAGCATTAGATTGTGATCATCGTTGTGATTCAAATATCTAGAAATAAACCATCACAGACGTTGCTGAAATAGTTTAAAGTCACTAATAGGGAGACTCCAGTGTCAATAAGGCACTGTGCATTGTTTACTATTGAGCCTCCCTCTAGATTTCACTACTAAAGCAAACTAAGCCCCGGATTTTCTTTTGATGTCCAGGTTTCTTCATTCGACCATTTTACAAGATGATGCTGGGGAAGCAGATTTCTCTGAAGGACATGGAGTCTGTGGTAAGACTCCACATGATGCATTATGTTTAATAACCCAGCAATGAGACAGCGAAATGCTATACTCAATCTGATCTGTCTCTGCAGGACAGTGAGTACTACAACTCTCTGAAGTGGATCTTGGAGAACGACCCTACTGAACTAGACCTACGGTTCTGTATCGACGAGGACAATTTTGGACAGGTACTAGTCTGTCCTCAGTCAGATAAACTGGAAAGGCGTGGTCAGTCTGTTTTTCATCAGGGAGCTCACTGCATCTTTGGTTTCAATGTGTTCTTCCCTGCCAGACATACCAAGTGGACTTGAAGCCCAGCGGTTCAGACATGGTCGTCACAAATGACAACAAGAAGGAATATATTGAGTAAGACCTTTTCTTCACATACTAATATGTGTGTGTGTGTGAGACATCATATTCCAACAAAATAATTTTTACATTAAATACAGATTTTGCTCAGGCCAAGACAGGATTCCTATCGGTCAGGTCCCCCACTGTTTAGCAGATTGTCTGTTAGTTTATGTTGAACTGAGTCATTTTAAAGTCTCATTATTTCCAGACTCGTTGCCTAACAGGGAGTCTGGTGTTTTCAAACCAAACAATCTTTTTTAATAATAACTAGTTTGTGGTGGGAGGAAGCCCAGACCAGCAACACATTCGGGCAGCTCGATATTTTAGCAAACACAGCAGTATACACTACATCAAAGATGGCTAGCTATTACGTTAGCCATGCTACCAAGTAAACATAATATTTGTGTGTGCGTGGGCGTGTGTGCCAGTTAAACTGTTACAAGTGAGTTACCATTTTGTAACATAAATTAAACCTTCAGAATAAATGTAAGGTTTTTGCTATTCTGCCATATTTTGCATAATCCCTGCTTTCCTTTGATGTGCTTATGGTATAGTTCTGTTCTGTGTTTGCCCTCACAATATATCTTTACAGCCTCGTCATCCAGTGGAGGTTTGTCAACCGGGTCCAGAAGCAAATGAATGCTTTTCTGGAGGTGAGTCATGCAGTAATGTCAGTTGGCACTAGGGGGCAATATGTCAAAAGAGATGGCCTATTCCTTTTAGTTTTTAGGGAACTGTTTTGCTCATAGAGATGAGTTGATTGTTGTTTGGATTATGTTTGTTTATAAAAATTTTCACATTTTCCCCCATGTTTCTCTTATAGGGCTTCACTGAGCTTATCCTTATTGATCTGATCAAGATATTTGATGAAAATGAACTGGAGGTATTAAATCCTGCAAAAAACAGTTACTAGCGACCAAGATTCTGATTTTTTATTTTTTATTGTTTTAAGCCACAGCTAGCTCTTCTTATCATCTGACATCTTATACTAGCCCACACTTATAGTAATGTTCCTTCTCTCTCCTCGTGTTTGTCTGTGTGCGTGCGCAGCTGTTGATGTGTGGTCTGGGAGACGTTGATGTCAATGACTGGAGGCAACACACTGTGTATAAGAACGGCTACTGTCCCAACCACCCTGTCATCCAGTGGTTCTGGAAGGTACGTTGCACCCTGGAGGCCAGCCTAAGACCATGCTAGCACACTAAACACAACCGCCTTTTTATATAGTCTCAGGCGCAGTATGCACGCTTGTGTCCAGTCGACAAGAGGAGTTCCAGGTAACAATATGTAGGTCACAGTTGTCAAATGTAAACGTTTAAAATAAATAGTCATTTGATTATTCTAAATAGAAGAGAAAAACATCAAGTTTAACTGGTCCACTTGTCATCAAGAGATGCTGACCGCCCAGGGCACAGGTGTCCGTCGGCAGATAGGTTGCTGTGACGCCGAATATAAACGTACGCGATAGCTTACCAGTGTATATTTACCATGATATGTAACGTTACGTTAAACACATTGAACAACAGCATGTTACATGTACACATATAATTCATAACAACTTAGCTACTGCAGTAAGAATGAGAAACGGGACTCGCCAAATTGATACATACCGACGAATGTCGTGAAATGCCTCCATACAGACGAATGTCGTGAAATGCCTCCATTCAGACTAATGTTGTGAAATGCCTCCATTCAGACTAATGTCGTGAAATGCCTCTATTCAGACTAATGTCGTGAAATGCCTCTATTCAGACTAATGTTGTGAAATGCCTTCATACAGACTAATGTCGTGAAATGCCTTCATACAGACTAATGTCGTGAAATGCCTTCATACAGACTAATGTCGTGAAATGCCTCCATTCAGACTAATGTCGTGAAATGCCTTCATACAGACTAATGTCGTGAAATGCCTCCATACAGACTAATGTCGTGAAATGCCTCCATTCAGACGTTGTTGAGCCTATTTAGCCGGAGTGCTGTGGTACCCTCTATTTTGCAGTGATTTGAGCGCCTTTACTGTACCATATTCAAGATTGAAGATAAACTTTATTCTCATTCTGAAAGCAAACGAAATTGCAGTAAGGTTAGGGGTTATAAATTCTTTATTTTTAAATTATTTACTTTTCATTTTATAAAATATGTTGTCTACACCTCGTCGACTAGTTAGAACCTCTAACTTGCACACAAATAATCTGGACCAGACAAACATGTAAGGTTATCACACACAGTGGTGTGTGTTAAACTATAGAATGAACTGATCTCACAGTGCCTTGGCCTTTCGCTGTATCAGTCCTGCGGTCGGTCTGCTGTCCTGCATTTGAAGATCAAAGTCTGTTGAATGCGTGTGTTTGCTCTGATTTAAAAAAAGAAAAAAGAGAGAGGGCAAATAATAAAACCCTTGCATAGTGCCAGCCCTTGAGTTTAACAGATATTTCCACATCCGCAGTATAACCACTAGGGGATCAGCATATGCAAATTGCAAGGTAGCTCATTGTAAAACCACGTTTGGTCAATCATCCTTTACGGTAAAAGGAATACATATGTAAAATGCCTTACCTAATCTGACCACTTTTAATAATATGTTAAACCTTTGGCTGAAACAAACTCAAACATATGATAATTGATTCTGTTTGTGCCCGTACAGTGACACAGACACAAAGTACACATTGTAAATGTAATCCAGTTAAACATTTGACTGTGTCGCACATATATTTTATTCTTGTAATTTCTTAAATTTTTATTAATTATGTTTACTGACTGTTTTTAACGTAAAGGTCTAGCCAGTGACATGGGTCGCAAATTATCTTAGGCTATAAACCCTGCATTCAATGCATTTATTCCAGATTACTATGACCATGTGTACATGTAACCTGTTATAATGTTTGTTGTATTGTCCCTGATAAATAAACATGCAGCTTTATTCAGATTAGTAACAGACATTATGCATTCCTCTGTGAAATCTGTTTTCTGGTTGTCTCTGGCATTTATTGAAATGGTGAGAGTAGTTTGTCCTTTTTTTTTAAATATATGTTTAGGAGTTTTTACGTGAATGTCTGAAGTAGTTGCTGTACTGCATATTGTGTTTTACTGCATCTTGTTCTCCCCTCTCATCAGGTTGTCTTGTTGATGGATGCTGAGAAGAGGATCAGACTTCTTCAGTTCGTAACGGGTACATCCAGAGTGCCCATGAATGGCTTCGCTGAGCTCTATGGTACGTAGGTGCACTTTGCCTTTGTTTGACCTGCCGCCGCAATGTTGCATTTGGTTGTGAAGTGACAATAATGCAACAAGGATCCAGCATCCATGGTGTGGCTGTATACTCTCTATATGCTTTATTCACCTGCCATGCTTTGTTTTCTCTGCCAGGTTCCAATGGCCCTCAGCTGTTCACCATTGAGCAATGGGGAACGCCAGAGAAACTGCCACGAGCGCACACTTGGTATGTATATAGATGCACATGCACACCAACACGCAGGTAAAACATTTGAATGACCTCATCAAATACCGTGTTTGATAAGCCATGTTTTAATCAAGTTACATGTTTACCTTCAGTTTCAATCGGCTGGATCTGCCCACCTATGAGTCATTCGATGACCTGAGGGAAAAGCTGCTCATGGCGGTGGAGAACGCCCAGGGCTTTGAGGGCGTTGATTAATGCTCATTCCTGACGTCTTTGAAGCAAGGTGTTTTTTTGTTTTGTGTGTGGTATTATAATATAGTAATATACACTACCGGGGGCGTCATTGTGCTGGCGGATTTGTATGGCTGTAGCAGTTGCTTTGCAAGTATGTTGTACTGTTTGCCTTACTGCGATCCACTGCCGCAACATGGTGGTTTGAGACAGTTTGTACAGTGGCCCATCGAGCCAATATGCTTTTATCTTCTGGGTGGGAGGCTAATCCTTACACGTGCTCGGGCCGGACTGGGATGGGGGAAAGGGTTTGTACCTTCAGCTGCTGGAATCTTTTAGTCCCTTGGCATGTATAGACAGAACTGCCATCCCAAATATATGCCTGTTCTTTATCCCCGGTGTCTTTGCCCCTGTGGAAATCCACAGTGCTGGAGGAACTCCAATGCATTAGCTCCTTTGTTTTCTACAGCAGTGGTTATCAAAGGTGTTTGAGCCATGATCCCCTTAAAGGTGCATGAACTACTACTTTTTTTTATATGCACAAAAACACTTTTTGTATGCAGCTTAAGATAAGGCATCATGAAAAATGATGCACACACACTCACACACACATACACTGCTTAAGGAACGTCTTCTCTATAGCGCAGTACTCAGTGTAGGGGTCCTAGCATGGCCTTAACCCCACACCTTCATGCACTACATGTCCCAAACTGCAACAGCGCTACGATCACACTTCTCTCAGATCCTTATACCAACACCAAATGACCTTAGGAAGGCCAGCCAATCGTGCAGATCAGGGGATCAGCCTCAGCATTCCTTAGAGCCTCGTCGATCACACTATCGACTTGGTGATCACCACTGCCGCCTGTTGGAAAATGACGGTAACCCACTATAATTGGTTGGGGGATGTAAGGGGGAAACCCCAATGAATGTTTTTTTAGTCTTTTACCAGTCAATTCGTTTTTTTTTTTTTGTTTTTTTTTTTTTATTATTATTATTCAATTTGTATCCTATTATCGTTTTTACAAAATGCTCTTGACGTATTTGTACTGACAAATAATGTTTACTATTTTGACAATTCTCTATCAAATGGTGTGTGTAAGTATAAATCTGGCTGATTTTTGGTAAATGATTATTCCATGTCATTTAAGGTGACACATTGAATAAAATGGTTTTCATCGTACAGCAGCATGAACATGTATCTAGCTTTGAGTATCTTGTCGATGGATGTGTCAGTGCCCTTTTTCTCTAAAGCTTTGGAACAGAACAATTTTAGGTCTAGTTTCTGTGAAGAGGTTTGGGTTAAAAATTATGCTAATATTGTTATAACTATCCCTGTTCATAATACTGAAAATTATTCTTGCGGGGGGGAAGCATTTTAAATTCTTTCAGTATGTATGTATTTCATCTAACATAAGTATTAACGATCAAAAACACTAAAATGAAGCTGTGTGCAAGTGAGTGTGTATGTGTGTATGACATTTTGTGAATGAGAGCAAAGCTGTGATTGACACTGAATATAACGCACCACATTTCTTACAAAGTAAAAAAAACAAGCCACGATGATCTCACTCTCAATTTTCTAACACCATAACCTAAAGGGCACTTTATAGATCACTGAGGTCATGTCGCCTGTTAAGTCTTCTATCATTAACTTGAATGTGATTCTTTGCTTTTCATTCAGAGCACTTACCTGGTGCAATATAAATAGTCTGTACGTCTGGCCTGCTGCTAACATAGAATATGTTGACAGAGGTGAAGCTGTGACTTATCACCCTTTATTCTATAATATTTTCTGTTATGTTATTGATTTCCCTCTGTGACAACCTTTTCTTCCCCTCTCCCCCTTGCTCCCAGCCAAAAGAGGATTGTTTTTTTTTTTTTTTATAAATGAATGGAAATATCACTTTTGTTAAAAAATCCACTACAATCTGCAACTCTTTGTGGTTCATATACTCTGAGTCAAATAAAAATTTAACTTCTGAATCTGTTTGAGTGTCTTTGGGGTGCTATGGCTGTTCGAGATGGGTTTGAATCTATTAGTTAACAAAGTTAAAGGACACTAAATCTGTATTTGAAAAACAATATTGCCTTTTTCCTGTGTCAAACCAAATTCCTGTTGTTCCATACATGACCACTACACCGTCTTAAGTAAACCCGTCCTTTAATAATGACCTCAGCAGTCGTCACGGTTACAGTAGCTTAATTACTAAGCACCATGCAATTACAATTAATTAGTAAGTTTATAACATAATGGAGCAAAAATTATCATTTATATTTTCATTTTGTTTATTTTTTGGACATTTTAAAGATGTCATCTTTATGTGTAAATAACATTTCAGAGTAGGGCTGGAATGTATTTTCTTGTATTTTAGTTTAATGTGAGGTAACTGTCCAGCCGTTAATCAGAATGACCAAAATGTTGTGAGTAACTGATAACTAACGTAAAAGGCTGTGGTGACCTTACGCACAGCCCACAGTAGCACAGCATATTGTGACCCTATGTGTGGTGAGGTAAAGGAGAGTTAATGGTCCCATGAATCAAGGCCACACTTACACACACATGCGGAGTCAAATATGTATCTGGGAAATATTAACTGTTTATAATTGTAGACATGAAGAGCAATTTCACAATTCAAAGATTTTTTTTTTCTTCAGAAAGCAGCAAGCAGCCTTTTTTGGACCCATTCATGTTATTCTTTTGCATTTAGCATTCAGTCTCTGCTCTCTGTGTACGTGGGCTGGTGAAGGGACCTTAGTTCATTCACACAGGCAATCTGGGAGTTATCAGCTCCAAGGACGAGCAAATAAAAGCCAAACTGCCAGTCCTGGGACATTTTATCAAGCCCTCTCACCCTCGATTTGGTCACAAACAACCCAGGAGCCAACTCTTCTCCAATTCCTGCTACAAGTCTACAACACCAAACACACATTTCACAGAATGAAATGTAAACTGAACTAAACTTTTACAATCACACACTAAGATATTCTTGTAATCTAAATGGTACAAAATATCTTGTATTCAAACTGCCAGTTGCATAAATCTTGTTTTAAAGGACAAAACGTAGACTAATGTAATACCCTACATATACAGTATTCTTGCTCTCATGAGCATTGTAAGTAAAAAAAAGAAAATGCACATTCTATAATTATATACATACACATTTTACCTAGGACACACATTTACCCTCTCACCTTCAAGTTATGTCTCCTAGTATTCAGTCTATGCTTTTGCATATGCATATCTGAATGTGATGTTTGTTTGGGGTGGGGGTGAGGTTAATAATGCTAAGGTGTCATAGCCTAATGGATTCTTACCTTTCTGTTAACTGGTAATACTTTCTATTGTAATGGTGTATAGTTGTACACTATGTGACACGAGGCACCTAAAACTGGACCAGGCCTGTTGCCACACAGGCAGTTGTCTGGTGCCCCTTCCCCCCTCCCCCCTTAATTTCTAGCCCTCCCTTTTGGTCAGGGTCGATCAATACTTCCCCTGTAGCTTATCACTGATGGGGAACTTGCTGTTTGTGTAAGCCCCCCTCTGCCTACATAAAGGGCCTAGACTGGACAGCCAAGCCAACTGCACCAGGGATCGTCACACCATCAATGATCAGGTTCAGCATGGACAAACTACTGAACTGGACTGGACTTTATCTTCAGTGTGAGGACGGACTCTGAGGATGAGATACCCATGAGGAAAGACTGAAGAAATGCTGCGTATTGTAGACCAGGATCATTCACTGAATCATGTTGGTAGGTTGGTTATTTCCGTCGTTCCAGGACTGAACCACTTGCATGTTGCAATTTGATAATAATTACCGGTATTTAATAATGTGGCAATACACAGACAGCACCTGTTGATCCGTTTGGTTTGACAACCACTGTCCTTTTTTTAAAGTATTTTGCAAAGAGTTTGCAAATAGGCTGCATTGAAGAAAATGTTATCCATTTTTGTTTTAATTTTTTTAGGTCTGCCAAGATTGATCGTTATATGCACAAAGCAATTCAATTAATTATTATTACATTAAAATCACATTATCACTATGTAATTATTTGATTAATTTATGTGTTTACCTCTATATAATATTTAAATATTTAAGATTGAAAAATGTAGACAAAAACGTAAGCAGTTTTATCAATAAATTTGAATGATAGCATGTACGATTACATGTAGATTACTGCTAGATTTTCAGCACTGTTTCTACATTATTTTAAATGTCTGCTGGTGCAGCAGAGGGAACAGTGATCCGTGTCCGATATAACCAATCAGATGCAGTAATTTACCTGATCCTCCAATCACAATAACGCACATACACTGATCCAAAGTTCCTTGCATGCTTTGTCCCTTTATCAGCCTGTAATAAAAAATATCCTGTAATTCAAAATGATCAGCCCCTTTTGTGAAAAAAAAAAGAACACAATTGAGTAAGAAGCCAGTTTCTTTCATTTAATTATATTCCAGTTTCCCTGTAATTATGTATTCTGTCAAATATATATCCACTGTATTTCACTGAATGCAGCTCACTTCATTTGCTTCTTGTTCCAAAGTCTCATGTTTTATTTTACTAGGCATCCATCCATTCATCCATCCCTGTATCTAAATCCTGTCTTCCAGAGCTGTGGAGTGTGACAATGGTGTTTGTGTCCTTTGCTATCAAACGCCATTTTCACACTAAATAGCTGCGGTAAGATGTGAACCTTCGCCTACAAAAGTCGAAAGTCTTCCCTGTGTCCATTCTGTACCTCTTTATGTTTTATTGGCAGAGGCCTACGGTTGCAAGCTAAATACATTATCATAAAGACAACTGAAAAGATGCATATTTCATATTTTTTACAGACATTATAATGAATTCACTAAATGTGTTACCTACTGAATATCTATTTTATATATATAAAATGTGTGGGATATGGTGGGCACGGTACACCTTATACAGGAAGTTTTGCAGATAAAAATAGACTGGATGCAGAATCCATACATACTATATACAGTAAGACCCAGATTCCTCTGTGGTGCTACTTTGGTGCTATAGCATGTGTACATATGTATATGTATGTAATGTATATGGAGAAAAATAAATATAATATTTATATCTAATAATATCTAATATTTGCACTATTGCTTGGTATGTGAACAAGTAAACACGTAAACAACGTTGTAAATGTAATTTAGATCTTAGAATTCTATAGGATACATTAAATAACATGAATAAAACATATACAATAATTTATACAGAGGATGGACATTGTATTTATATGGAATTGCTACTGAGTCCCTTTTTGATTGATACGGAAGTATTTCCTTTAGTGTAAGGACTGAAAAGTGCCAAATGTACAAAAAATAACTTATCTATTGAACTTGTTCTGTAATAATCAAATACATACAGTAGCATGTACTGTATAATACTGTTTACAGTAGTATTAACAAGATGTGAAACTATTTACGTCATGTTCAGTTTTCATTAAATAATCACAGTTTATTCAACTAACAAGTTTCTTTTCCATTAGTTACACTCTTCATTTGTGTAATATCACCCCCGGAACATCAAATCTCACAACATCAATGTTTATGTTTTTGAAACGTGTACGTCTTGATTTCCAAATCAACAATAGTTTGGGTAACTCTAGACACAAACTGAGGAGTGTAACTTGAAACATATAGGCTACTATCAATCAGAAAATATGCTTTCCAAATGTTTAAAAACTACTAGCAACCTGCATATATGTTTTAATTAACATATACTTTTGTAATTAGTTAAAAAAAATAATTTAAATAATTTGTCAGAAACTTTCTAAGGAACTTTCCTCAGAATCAATAAATCAACAAATGATATAGATGAAAGATGATATAGTCCTTCTCAAAGTATCTCATCTTCTTCTCAAGACAGGTTCCTCATTTTGTCCTTCATCTTGGTAAAATCCCATTAGGAAGACCACAGAGTTAAAAAGTAAGCCAGTAGAAAACACTGAATCATTCTATCAAGACTTGCCCTTGAGAGTGGGTCCAAATGTCTTTTTCTTGGGTGCAGCTGGACACTGGGTTTTAGGTTTAGGTGCGCCAACCGTCCTCTTGGGTTTTGGCTGTAAGGACATCAGGCTGAGGAGCTCACAGTACATGTTGCACTGGTGTAATGCTTTGAACTGGTCAATGAAGGATGTAGCACAGTTCCCTCTGAAACCCTTGTACCTGGAAAAGCAGCCATTACACATGAGAGCTGTGCTGTTGTTTACATTGGGATGATTGGCATTGCTCTTCAGAAAATCTCCTACTCACCCTTTCTTGCTAGTTGCTATTCCAACGTCAGTCAGTTTCATGCCGACACCTGCATGCCCACATACATACAAACCAAACAAATGCTCAGTATCAAATGCTTAGGATTATGTATTTAAGGGTAACATTTCTTTAAACACATTTCAACACCGAAGCACAACACAGAAACAGGAATGTGTTCAACGGACCTTGCATGTCAGTAACCAGCAAGTTGCCGTCCGTTTTTTGGTAGACCCAGTGCTGAAAAGTGCAGCACTTCTGTCCTGCCTCTGAATCCCGTCTCATCAGGTTGATCTCTTTGCCGTCCCGGACCGAGTACTTGACGAAGTCGCCAATCAGCTCCTCCTCCAGCGTGGCGTAGGGGATGTCGTTTGACGGACGATGAACCAAGTAGATAGGAATTATTCTAATAGAGGCAAGAACAAGTGTGGCTCACTTTATAAGCAGAAGCAGGTATCAAGCTACAACAGGTTTATGTAGATACCTTTATGATGTGGTTCTGAAAAGAAGGTATGAACATGTGCAATAAAGGTACAAATGCTTGTCAATGGAGTGGTACCCTAAGGTACATAAAAAGGTACAAAGCTATGGGTTTTTTACTTTACTTGTTTTACTTTTTACTACTCAAACAATATTCTATTCCTTTGAGGGTACATGTGTTAAAGTTGTACTTTAAAATACATACAGTACAGTGGAAATATACTTTCATGGTGATCTTTGCTGAGAGTGTACTGTAAACCGCCATGTACACTTACATTGGGACTTCTCCAAAGGATTCAGCCGTCCGTGCCACATTATTGTAGGCCTTGATGTACTCTCTTGCTGTGTTCTGAACTTGGCATTCCTTCAAACAAAGATGCCACATACAACTGTCCTTTAAATGAAAAGCTCAACTGCCAGAATACATACGCACAAATAGAAAATACAGATGTGGATATGTAAAGTATATGTATTTACTATTGTTTTATTCAAATGGCAGTGTATTATGTATTGGATAACATCTGTATATGGATATTTAAACTGCATTACATTGATACATTGAAATGATGGTATCTTCCTTTACCTCGACAGCCAGATTAAAATTCTTCTGAACCAGCTCTTCATTGTTGTTGGTTCCGTAGCTAATGGAGTTGTGCACTTTAAGCACACATGGGTGTCCGGGTGATAACTTGGGAACCAGGCCTGCCTGCAGCTTGGCCCGGAACGCTTTACGGTGCATCCCCTCACCAAAGTGGGCCTTCTCGGTGACGATGCTGGCAGGCTGGTTCTCTCCAAAGTACTGTTCAGAGAGGAAGTCCTCTCTGAACAGCAGCCTGGAAAAGTGGACATCTTCCTCCTCCACCTCCACTTCCACCGGGGCAGCTGGAGAGAGAGAGAGAGAGAGAGAGAAAGAGAGAAAGAGCGATAGAGAAAGAGAGATAGAGAAAGAGAGATAGATTCCCTCGTTTCTCTTAGGTAACAGACTGTACTGGTGGGCATTCTGTGTACACTATACTGCATGTAAGAGTAGAGGCATTGTCTAATCGTCTATACTTTAACCTTTGGGATGTGACGACAACGTATATCCAATTCACTCCTCATTCATTTTTTGCAGCCCCTGTTCAAAGTCGTTTGCAGTATATCTCTATGCCACTTCTAGAGTGCATTATTTCATTATAGAGATATTGTGTCTGCGGAATGCTATAAATGCTATAGCATTATCGCTACAGCCTGATCCTTGATGGCGTGATGATCCCTGGTGCTGTTGGCTTGGCTGTCCAGTCTGGCCCTTCGTGTAGGCAGAGGGGGCTTACATAAATGCTATGGATGTAAATGTAAATGTTTGGAAAAACCAGTTCTGTCCAGTCTGGCCCTTCGTGTAGGCAGAGGGGGCTTACATAAATGCTATGGATGTAAATGTAAATGTTTGGAAAAACCAGTTCTGTCCAGTCTGGCCCTTCGTGTAGGCAGAGGGGGCTTGCATAAATGCTATGAATGTAAATGTAAATGTTTGGAAAAACCAGTTCTGCGTAAAAAGCCAACCTAGGAGGGGGAGGGTAACTCCATAGACAAACCAACAAAGGAGTGTAATTTAAATATAATCAGTAATGAACTTCAAAAACTTACGTGGAAGGGGTTTGGAAGATGCAGGGATAACAATCTCACTCAGCACTGTGAAAACAGTTGAATGAAACTGTGTTAAAATCATGGTTATACGCATTTACTTCTATATTTGTGGCATATAGATCATTATGGGTTGTGCTAGGGCAAAAGTGCAGCCCTCTTACCCTCATATGTGAGCACATAGTCCAGAGTGACTGACCCATGCTGACTACTGAGGCAACAGCGGTATTTGCCCAGGTCCTTATGAGAAGCCTTAGCGATGGTCACTGACACTCTACTCTCATCCGCTGAACTGCAAAGACAAATATCAGTTCACAAACGTTGAGCCTGTGCTTCCATGTTCATTCATTATCAGATAGAACTGAGGTGAGTAGTGATACAGCATTATAATGTAGCCTAATATATCACGTTAGCCTATCTGATTCTGTCAACCTGTTTGAAACCTCAGGAAACAGGAAACCTGTAAATTATATCAGGATTGTAGGCTTATGTATTGTTGATGTTGGTTGTTTTTTATTATCTTTGAGTTAAGGTTATTAAGTAAATGTTAACATATTTCGCTCACTGTACACCAATGAAGTAAAGGATATATTAAATAAATTATTGCATAACATATGTTCATTCCTCCTAATGAGTTAGTTAATTTAGCCATTCATATTTTAATACAAAATATCTGCCAAAATAGATTTTATAATCTGAAATTGACACCCGTAATTTATTCTGGTGTCATTTTATTGTAACCGATGTTATACAGTAGTATAATATATGATGTAACTCAATGGCAATTTCCAGGCGACTCAAAAAACTCATGTCTGTAAAGTGTGAATACCTTCTCCTGATCTCGGCCAGAACTGTGCCTTCCCTGCTCCAGGTGACAGTGTTGTCTGCCGAGACAGCTGAGAACTGACACCACAAACACAAGCTCTGTGGGTCGCCGCTGACCATTGAAGACTGGATGGGCTGCACCACCTTAGGCTCTGTACAGTTAGAGCAGACACCATATAATGCCTAGTGTTACTCCCTTGCTGTTGTTTTGAATTTATTGGTGTAATAAATTATAAAAACACTATCATAATATAAGAACAACGTAACAAAATATTACCTTCCACGTGTGTGTGTGTTTTCTGTTTAACCACTTCGCTGTAGGCCTTTTTCCGAAATGTTTCCGTGCCCGCTTTGTGCTCGACTCTCTTTGCCTGGACGGGACCTTCTTCCTTTGCTAGTTTGGCCTCGAAAGCGCTGACCATTTTGCCAAACTTACTCTCAGAGAGGCGTCGCCGTTTGATGACATCATCGTTCAACTGAGTAGCTGATGGTAACTCGCTAGGGGTTCCGTCACATGGGGGCTGTGTGCCTTGGCGAGCCTTAATCACAGGCAGCTGGGCCTTTTTCTGAGAACTTTGCATCTGAGCCGAGTCATTCTTAATGGGAATATCTGGGGCTTTATCTTTAGTCTTCCCAGCCTTAGTACTCAGTGTGGGCTCCAGTGTGTCACTCTTACCTCTTGCTGTCTTCTGTTTGGCTCCACTCTTCTCTTCAGCCTGTGGTTCCGCCTCACTCTTCACCAATGCTGCATTCTGGGAGTGTTTCTTCTTCTTTTTGCCCAGTGGCTGGGTGGTGACCCTCTCAGCCACCACAGTAGGCCCGGGCACACCCATTGACCCATTCTCCTTGCCTTCGTGTCCAGTCCGGGAGTTGCACTGGGGAGTTCCTCCAACAGAGACATGGCTGTCTTGTATTTTGGAGGGCTGCTGTGTTGGGGTGTGGTGAGATCCGTTATCCTGCTTCTTGGAAGCTTGTCTGCCGTGATGAAACACAGAGGGTTTGTCCTTTTTGGAGCGCGATTTGCACTCTGCCGTGCTCTTTTTGTGAGGCATCTCTGAGGCTTTGTTTGGGTTAGATTCAGGTTGATCTGCACTCTGGTCTGACTGTATTGCTTTAGTGGTGATAGGTCTTGGCAGGAAAATAGGGTCGTTTAGGTCTAAGGTGATGTATGCAATGCTCTCCTTCTCTGAGAACAGGAAGTGATCTAGTGGGACTACGACCAGGTTTGACAGTTCTCTGCTAAGCTCTTGGATCTCCTGAGCATTTGCAGTTTTATCACTGGGAAAGCATTGTGGGTTGTCTTCACTGTGCAGTTCTCTATCGTATAAACTGTTATTCAAAGACTGATCCGTGTGGAGTGTCAGATCTACCTTACCATCGTCTGTTAAATATTCCTCAGCGCAGGTTGCAGTACTTTTCTTTATATAAATCAACTGTTTGTCCTCATGGCTTTCCAAAGGTGTTTCATTAATCCCTTCAAAGGTGGGCCAGAGTTCTTGTGGTTGTACGTCATGACAACAGTTGTCATTGACTGACCTTTCAGCACGGATTTCCAAAGTTGCGTTTGTCTGACAGAGGAGCGTTTGAGTAATAGTGAGTGGAGCTAAGGGTACAATAAACTGAGGAACTCCCCACTGTAGCTCATCCTGACCAGGCTGGTCACACTCCTTTAGCTCGTGGGCACTGCGGTGCAGGGCAGACGATGCAGCTACAGCTGGTTCGTGTGCCGGTTCGTCTTCTGGGGTTAAGTCCTGAAGGCCTGTCAAAGGCCGGGAGCCTTCTGAGCCCTCGCCCTCGACCTCGACCTTGAGCGTGTCGGCCTGGTAACGATTGAAACCTGAAACGCTCAGGCTCAATGCACAACCTCTTTCACCTCCCTGCTTAGCTGACCGACCTGGCTGGGAGACGCTGGGAGACTCTGTCACTTGACACCAGCCATCTCCAAAGGACTGATCATAATAATAACAATAATAAGCATCAAGCGAAAGAGAAAAACTACAGTTAAAAATAAAAACATGGATTGACAACAAATTAAATCAATACACAAACAAATATTAAAATAATATATTTATATTGAAATATTCCACATGAGGTAAGCTTTATCATTACTTCAAATCCATATGCACATAAAAGTCACATATCAGTAGTGAACCATCTTTATTCTACACTACACATTTGTCTGACAGATTGCTGAGATTCCAATCAAGCAATAACCTCATAATATTTCCCTGTACTACATACCTGTCTATAGAACAACCACGTTGAAGTTTGACAACCATCATGCTAATGGTTCCAAGGCAAAAGTCCATAGAGCTCATGTGTAAAGCAAGTCCACACCACCACTGTTATAGACAAGAGCTCAAACTACGCCTTGAGCGCTCTGGGCCAATCGCGAGCAGTCTCCCCAGTCCGAGAGCCCGCTCTGAAGGAGATACGTAGGCCCCTGGGTGTGTCCGGCTATTTTTCAGACTTTATTTCAGAACTCAGCTGTGCTGTCCCCGCACCCCTTTGCCCTGACACACCAGAGATGTGTGCTATTATCAACCAGCCCCATTGGTATTTTTACATGCCGTTTAAATCTATGTATACGTTGTCTCCAAGGAACGCCCATTTCCTCCAGCACACACAGCTGTCATTCTCAACGAACTGAGCCAGAAGATGTATCCAATAATACATAAATAACTTGATGTTACTCCAAAGGGTGCTAAGCTAATGGCATAACAATTCAGGCTGGGTGATAATTAAGCCTGGTGAAATGTGTGTCTGTGCGTCTGTGTGTGTGTTTGTGTGTGTGTGCTTACAACCTGAGTAGCAGGCCTGTTTTACATCCTTATCCTTATCTCTAGCAATAGGTTTGCATTGAAATAGCAACAAGTGCGGTGTAGTGGGAAGCATGTTTCTTTGGCATAGGGTAGAAGCATGACTACCCCATGCTCTCACTGGAAAACAGGTTTGGCTTTCCCTGACCATTGGTGGGTCTGTGACAGATTAAATTGATGGCTGCATATGTCAAATGACTTATACCGGTGACATTTGTCTCTTTTGGAGTTCTGCTCGCTCTCCAACACGCTAACGGAAAAATGTGTGTGTGTGTGTGTGTGCGTGCGCGCACCTGTGTTTATGTGTGTAGGAGTACTGCCAGTTGACTCGTCAGTTACCAAAACATCTACGTACTTTCACGCCGTACATACAAAAAAACATGCTATTGTTACAAAGCTGTACTGTATGCACACTACAACATACACGATGTCCAGAATAAGTGCTGTAAGCAACTCACCTCCTCAAGCTTCATCCCGTCTTCTGTTTCCTCTGTAATATGAAGCAAAACCAGTTCCTCATGGTTGTTCCTCGTGTAAAGGTCTGTGTCCATTCCCCCCACAGACGTTGCTATGTGGGGCTGATGGGTAGGCATGCCATCACCGACAGCAGAGGATGGCAACACTGAGGTTTCTCCAGGACAGTCTGACATGGCCGGACACAAGGCTGTTTCTGACGCTGTGGACAGCAGACAGCGCTCATCTGAGGTGCTCCGGATCCCCACAGCCTCCACACCGTCCTGTGGGATCGCTGCTGTTCGGTGGGCTTCTTCAGTCTGAGTGCCAGAAGGTCCTGCTGGGTCTGAGAGAGAGGAGCTAGACAGGCTCTCGATGCTGGACTGCGGCTTCAGCGGCTGGTCCCAGATAGCCATGAGCATGTGGGTCTGCTGTGGATGTGACTGTTGTCTGTCAGTGTCCTGCTGTGGATGTGACTGTTGTCTGTCAGTGTCCTGCTGCCTGTCCACAGCAGATTCTGCCAGCGCCTGTGTCAGGGCCTCTATCTCAGCCCCTATCTCTGTGAAGGCAGCGCTGATGTCCCCCGGCGGAGCTGCTATGATGGCAGCCCAGTCCGACAGTGCGCTGGCCCAGCTGTCCACAGAAGACCACCTCTCAACAGTGTCACCGCTGGACCAGCCAATCATGTCGTCATCCCCGGGAAGGTAATCGGATACCCCGGTGACCTCTGGGGGAAAAGAAGAGTCACCAGAGGCCCAAACAACTTCCTCCATCTGGGAATGACCCCGGTCACCTAAACTGGCCTGATTCCAATCTCCTCTGCTCCCTGTACCCTGCCATGGCAGATACTGACATGTGTCCAGCCACAACTCAGAGGGGCTGTCGCTGTGTCCGTCTGCAACGCCCACCTCCGCAGAGTCCTTGTTAGCATCGCTCGCAGACGTGAGTTTCTCCTCGCAGGCCGGCGCGACAGCTGTTCCCACTTCTGTGGGTGGGTCTACGGGCCCGTGGTTACAGGAAGTTGACGCCGGCGTTTTGCAGTCGACGGCTGACTCCGTTTCCCGGGGTAAGGGCAGGGGTTCAAAGGGACAGTTCTCACAAGGACTCGGGACAAATTCCCGCGTTTCGCTCTCGCTCTCGAAGATGTACAGGTCCGGCAAAGGCTCAGTGACTGCGCTGATCTCTGACAAGCTATCAGAAAGAGCCGATAAAGGCCTGGGGTCGGCTGTCAAGATGAATGGAGTAAGTGCTACGGTGCTGTAAACCGTAGTCATCCTGTTGTCCTGTATATGACCATTGCTGTCGATTAGTGATTTGTGTTCAATTGAGCAGTCTGAGCTGTCTGAGCTGTCATCAGGCGTGTCAACTCCACCAAGGCCTGATACAGACTCAGTTGGGCAAATGGACTCATGAGTACAGATTCCAATGGCGTTAAGATGACGAGGGAATACACTTGGCACAACCTCTGTGTTGAGAGCACCCACGAAGGAGAGAGGAGCCCCTCCGGTGTAGCCGTACCCAGGTGGCGCTGCCTCATCAGAAGGCAAGCTGTTCAGATCTGAGATGTGTTCGTGACAGCTGGCAACATCTGATAATGGCTCCTCGACATAGTCTGAGAGATCTCGCCAAGGCTCCATAAGTCTAGCACGTTCAGAAAATTTAATTTCTGAAGGACTTTTGGAAGGAGAACTGAAAAAATCTCCTGTTTGTCTATCTGGGAGAGGCAGCGATTGGTGCAGCAATTGCTTAGCTTTGATGGGAGAGACACTCCTATACACCAGCACAGGAGCTTCAAGTTGGGCTTGAAAGCTAACAGAATAGGATTCTTTTGACGGAAGCTGGATGTTGTCCTTTCCCCTTCACACCTCTCTTTGTCTGCAGAGCAAAGTATGGTGTTAACTAGAAGGCAATGATATATAACCTCTATACTATAAGGCAATTATATATAACCTCTATTCTAAAAGGCAATGACATATAACCTCTATACTAGAAGGCAATGATATATACCCTCTATACTAGAAGGCAATGATATGTAACATCCATACTAAAAGACAATGATATACTGTATAACCTCTATACTAGAAGGCAATGATATATAACCTCTATACTAGAAGGCAATGATATATAACCACTATACTAGAAGGCAATGATATATAACCTCTATATATATAACCTCTATACTAGAAGGCAATGATATATAACCTCTGTACTAGAAGGCAATGATATATAACCTCTATACTAGAAGGCAATGATAT
>JAOEGT010061650.1:0-17508 GCA_025447795.1 Speoplatyrhinus poulsoni
CCCCCCCCCCCCCCCCCCCCCCCCCTCCTGTGCGGAGGGTGACTGAAGGAAGTTTTGGAGGAAGGAGGCGGAGGATCTTCAACATCTCGCCCTGGGCGTTTATATCACAAGCCTCCACAAAGAGTCCATGGATCACTCCAGCAGGCATGGCGGTGGCGGCAGTATCGGGAAAAGCCATGGGCTGTCACCTAGTATGTGCCTTTCATATTTCACCGCAGACAGCCTTCCCTTCAGCCGGGGCCTCACGCAAAGCAGCCTTTGAGGATAACATCTTCAAATCTCTCTCTCGCCCTGCTGAGAGGCTATTTTTATAGAGATATTTATTTCATTCTCTCCTTTCTTTCTTATTTTATATATATATATATATTATTTTTTTACCCTTTCTCGTTCTGTCCTGTAGCTGTAACCATTGTGACGGTTGGGGGATAATCGACACGGGTAGGAGAAGCGCTTGTGGGGCCGCTTGTTTTCTTTCTTCGTCAAGGCTAATCTAGCGGGGATTTTGTTTTTTCTCTCTTTTTTATTGGCATTCTGCTTTTTATATAAATGTATTTTTTCATAGGCAGCACGGTTTCTCTTTGAGGTAACAAATCGATTCACTCCGGTTCCCCAATAGGCACCTGAATGATTCACTCTGCTGGTGAATTCAGCCCTGCTGGGCTCCTACACACACAAAAAGTTTAACTTTAGAGGCCTCGGTAGAAACGAGCAACGCCAATCTGTGTGTCCAGGCTGAGGGACAAAGCAGTGCGAGGATGTTCTGAGGACAGCCATCTGGTAATCCAAGGAGACTCCTCCTCGCTGATTAATTACATTAGCGGAGATGGACGGAATCCCTTTGATGCGCTTCAGGTGACCGTTCATGGCGCCGTTCGCCAACGAGGACCTAGCTAGCTAGCTATCTATCAGTCGGGCCGTGCGCTCCCTCCTTCCCCCCCGCTTTCCAGAATACATTAAAGGGGGGGCGTGAGCGACAGAATCATCAGATAGTGTGAGATGAACTGAAGTGGTCGCGAACCCAGTGTCAAGCTCAAATGGCTGAACGGCTGCAGATAAAACAAACAGGGGACGTGGAGCGCCTACAGAAAGGGGGTGAGGGGGGGTGCAAACCGTTGTGCTGTCCGGAACTCTTTCACAGATAAGGGCTGCTTGTCCTGCATCACAATTGGGCCATTATCGAGCGCGACCTCTCCGCTGTAGCGATGACACGTGACCCCTGAATTTATGTGTCGCGTGAACTTTCTCCCCGCGTCGCGTGACATGAGTTATGTTTGGCGTCCAGAGCTGCCTGGCTTCTCCCTCCCTCGGGCCCGGGCCTGACCCGCGGAAGCTAAGGACGTCGGATGGAAATATATGTCCTATCACTTTGCCTTTTGGGGTGAATGTTGCTAATATCAACGTGGCCGCGCCTTGCACTGAATTCAGTGGAGAGACAATAGCGAATAATAGAATACGCAGCGACGCTTGCAGTTCAAGGTTGAACTCACAAATTATTTCTGAAATTGCATTACTCTCACAAGACATGCCAGATAAAACGCTATCAACTTAATTCTTTGTCAGTCCCTGCTGCTTTTCAGCCACGGCGATTGTTTATTGCACCGTTAGTACATTAGAAGTTGTATGTATGCTCATCCTAATCTTATTCCTCCCCTCTAAACACCATGGTTCCAAACAGTCTTCCCTATCTTTTTCTATTTCAGGGCTAAGCTGGGTCTTATAGCTACCCCTCTGTTTTGCTGGGAATGGAGAATTGCTTGGCTAAGCAGAGGAAGGATTCCTCCTTCATGACTGCAGGTAGTTCCCTCCCCCCCTTTAGCTGAGACGCACTATGCCGGGCCCTTATTATCACCAAACAAGCACTTTTTGATGATGATAAGTAATAGCTCCGTCCCTGTGTGCAGGACGCACGTCTCAGGGGACTGAGGGAAGCATAGCGGTCATTTTTCTTGCCTGTTCGCCAACCAACTTTCCCAGGGAGGGAGAAAAGGGGCTGCATACGGGCGTTCGTTTGATTCTTTTGTATGTGTGGCATTATCTATTATTTAAAAGACTGAAATACAAGATGGCTGAAGTCTTTATCCTATGTAATTTTGAGTGGTTTGGATAATGGCTACAACACATTCAACTAATGCTGTAAACGCAGAACGGAGCATGAAGGTCTGCAGAGAGGAAGATAGAAAAAGATACATTAAAGATGTGATTGTGTTATGATAACACATTTCTGCCCCGGTTCGCTGTTTATATTGATGTTTATATGAGATTGGCATGAGTTTTAAATCGCTGTAGTGAGAGGACTAGAGAGGGGAGTGCATGCCACTCAACATTAAGGAACACGCGTTTCTATAATGCCGGCGTCCAGGACAAATCGAGGAGTGTACCTTTAATCCATTCCACATTGATCTCACATTAACCTGTGGAGGTAAAAATACACTCGTGTTTCCTAATAATGACGCAGCAAAAATGTGATCTGACCACAGTGTTCCAGGCAGCATTGCACAAGGACAGGAACATCAAACAGATTAATTTACTCCGATAGGGTGGTCGGAATATGTTGGCTGTGCGCGTGCGTGTGCGTGCGTGTGTGGGTGCGTGCGTGTGTGTATTTGAGGGAGGAGCATGAAATCCATCAGACAACAGTGGATTAGATATCGTACAAACAAGTGCGCAACACAAACAACACCTATGGCCTCTAATCCTACAGACAGGCCTGACAGCGTCCTGTCAAAATGTGCACAGCAATTTGAATGCACAGTGGGGGGGGGGGGGGGGTCCTCACTCTTCACTTCGGAGGGGAATCTTGTTTATTTCCTGCCACCACCGTGTCTCGCTGCCAAACCACCCTCCGGTCCCCGCAAAATAAATCTATAATGCAGTTGGCCGTGTGACACCATTTTATATTATTGCCAGTTAAGAGATAGGAGGAAAATGATGAGGACGAGTGATATGGCACAAAAATAAATGAATATGGAAATAGAGGGGTATGAAGTTTCATATCACAGTAAATAGTTAATTAATTTAAAAAAAGATACTGTAACCAATAAGGCATTATCATTTGATAGATACTTTTATTTCTACTGGATAGAACAAGTCTTCTGTAGCTTCTCGAAGGCCTCAACAGTACTAATATTCAAAGCCGGTGTCCACAACATCAACATCTCTGTGCCTGAGCCAATATGGCCTTTGTGTACACAAGACACAAAGATGGGAAGGACTACTGGCAACGATTCACTGCTAATGTTTGCAAGGAGTATCGTAATGGACAGACAATGGCAGACAATATTGAAAAAGTGAATTTGTTAGGAATACATTTCCCGTTTGTCAAAAGGCTGCATGTCCAACAGCTAAGTTGCTTACATTTTGTTGGCAGACTTGGCAGAATATCCTGGAGTAGCTGATAAATCCCGTCTCAGCTCGTCAAGTCACTTTGTATAAAAGCGTTCATTAAAGGCTATACTGTAAATTCATAGTGTACTGAGAGTGTATGGAGCTACATAATATGTAGGCCAATGTGTGTGTATATACTTATATATTTATAATTGAATGTGTGGCCACCTAAAGATCCCATCTTTTGGCGGGTGTCACAGTGAATCCCACAGCTACTCAGCAACCTGACCTTTTGCTCTGTGTTTTAGTGCATTGATCTGCTTGGGTCACTTAGAGCTAAGATGGCTTCCCTCCTTGGGCTCAAACTCACCCAGTTAACCTGAGTGAACCGCATGGTTGCTGGGTCCTTGACCAGTAGCTTCTGAAGTGTGGTTGTAGTACAGCATTGAATCTTGTCTGCATGACAGTGCTAACTTTTCTAAACCATTTCCACTGAGGATAATTTCCTATGTATAGTTCTTATCTAAATATATCTGCAAAAAATAGTCCATCATTAGCAAATATTTTCTTTGCCTTCAATGTTTCTCAAAAACCTACTTATAACTTGTCCACAAAACTGATAATCTAATATACCGGTAGCATTTATTCTCAGGTTTGCAGAAATATGACAGTAAATTAAAGTATTTCCATAAACATTTAACATACAGTATTTGAGTTAATTGAACGTATATACTACAAGTGGAGACTTAGACACATTGGGAGGTACAGAATGTTTTCTTGGAAAACACCTAGCTTGTTCATTTATGTTGAGTGTCAGCATGAAGACTTGATACTGAGGTAAGAATGCTAACAAAAGTCCAACTCCACTTTTTAACATTCTTTTAAAAAGGAGGAGCCACATGGGGTCTGGTATTGGGATTTTAGCGGGGAAGGGGCGTTAGTAATCGCCGTCCTCTCAACGTCCCAGCCTGCCACCCGCTCCTGACAAAGCCTCTATTCGCTGGCATGCCTGCTGGGTCAGTTGTTCCATCCAGTCACCACTGTTGCCAGTATGCCAGTCTGTCCACAGGAGTCTCTCTTGGCAGCTGTTCACATTGTGGCAGACTCTATAGGCCCATGTATGATGCTGTCTTGCCATGTGGGATGCCTCTCACGCCGGCCCTTCTTTGTAGGATTCTGGTGGGCTTAAGGTGCCAGAACTGCGGGGCTGCTTCACTGTAAGTCTGTAGATAAGGTTGATGTGATCACAACCTGGAATGGATTCTGTGTCGCCTGTAAAAAAAACTCTGGGCCAGTTTCAGCGTATGCGTAAGGAAGTTTTGTCACTCCAAGGCCCGCCAGTTCACCTCTGAGAATGTTGTGGGGATGGAGGAGGAGAAGGGGAAATGGAGAGGAAGGGGGGTCTTGTAAACATGTTCCCTGCAGGAGCGGGGGCAGCTCGCATGGCCAAGTGCAACGCAAAGCAATTCAGCACTCTAGCGGCCTGTCACCCGGCTCTTATTTCAACCATTCCTTCTTCTCCACCACCGTGTTTGCAGCGGGGTGTAAAGTGTGCACAGCTGTAATTAATCTACGTCAAGGGATGGTGAAAACATGCAAAAAAGAAAGCCATCTGAAGTATGAGCTTCCTTTGATGATGCAATCCCCCACAGACACCCCAGCGCCACATTGTCTCACGTGTGACGAGGAGGAAAAACTTGAGGACCCCCGATGTGGCGCGGCAGACCTACAGCACTTTCATGTTTCTAATTCCAGCTAAAGCTCCATTTGTCCCAATGCACGGCTCACCACAGTGCAGGAGAGGGGCTGGAACAATAGAGAAACGTCTGGAAAAGACCAATGCGCAGGTGCCCACAGTATGACCCCCGACACAGACGTTGTTGTAATTATTAATTCAGTCGACAATACAGAAAGTGCTCCAGTGCCTAGGCACAATTTAAGGGGGAGTTCCCACAATAAATCTTAGTTTGCAACAGATGGAAATAGATTATAATGTATTGTATAATACTCTGTGTGTGTATACTGTACAATACATTCATTTATTCATTATTTCATTTATACATACTGTATGTATTTAGTTTTTTTCTTCTTTCAATAGCATATGCTTCTTAATGATTTCATATATCAGTTGACTGTCGTGGTCCACATTCAAATCGTTTACACAGCAAAAGCAGCAACAATAATCGCATTACATTAGGCCTGTAGGAATATCAGATCTCGGCATCCCAGGTGCCACGATGATACGGACATTGACTGCCAGAATGGCTGTAGGCGGTTATTACATGGCCGAGGAGATGAAATGAGATTGATCATACTGGGGGAGGGCCTCGAACATGGGCAATATAAATGTTGACATCGTGCTGAGGTAATAAACAACCGTGAGTTGTGAGAGAGCATCTAACCTGATGACCCTTCTCTTTGTTTTGCGTCATGTTTTCTATATTGTTATGTAACCTGCCTGTGTACAGTTTCCTATAATGTACGGTTTGTACAGAATCTGACACTTCCTTATGATTCTTATGAAAACAAATGGGCTAGCATGAATCTATATTGCAGTTTGTAGTTTAGCGATATAACTCCATACTTGCCCATAATCTTCCTAGTGCTACTATTGACCCCCTCGATAGGTTTTTAGGTTTGACTTCATTACTGCTTCTGCCGAACATATCTCTTGCCTCTCTTGCCTAATGGGGGGGGGGTAAATACGTCCGAGAGAGAGAAATTAGCAGGGGGAACTGCAGCATGCAAACTTTTCTCAGGCTCCATTTAAACTGAACGGATACCCATTTCATTTAGGCTCAATTAATCCAATCACTTGCTCAGTTTTACATATGTAACATTGTGCGGGGCTCTCGCTCAGCTCCATGATACGACGACGCCCAATGTGTCGCGTGCACCTCTTTTATAAAGGAAGTTTGCCTGCAGATAGAGGTGGGGGGAGGGTGAAGCAAAATGGCTGCAGTTCATCACGCTATTACACCAATTATGTCGCTGTGGATTTGGATGGACTCGGAGCAGGGACCGCTCCCGTCTGCGAGCCCTGGAAGCCTATTCAAACGTGCGCACATGTCGAAAAATGCGGTGACCATTTATCTACCTCTGGGGAAGCCTGGGCCAATATTAATAACCCGGCCGTGATTTTCCTACCGTCAGCTCCACCCGGTCGGTGACACTGGCGGTTTACACATAGGTTATTAATGGTCAATAAATATTCACTTGATGTTTAGTGGGATTTTGTGGCGGCCATTAGCTGAAGGCGTGTGTGTGTGTGTGTGTGTGGTGGGCTTGCCAGGCAGGCATCACATTTTTATTTCTATGGTGTGGTTAACCTTGGAGACCCAGCGTGATGGGAAATTGAACCTTGGTTTGAGGCGCCACTTTTATATTCTGGCTATTTTGCATCAAGCGGAGCAGTGAATGATGGCGAGCATGGCTGCGGACCCCCTCGTTCTTTTCCCTCCCTAAACACAAGGATAGATGACGCACCCCGTCCAGGAGCCAGACAAATGTGTTGAAAGTCTCATCAACATTCTCGGAACAAATAACACACTAGTGACGGAGCAAAGAGCAAAGACAAATTAAACTACATTGTGAGAATTGAGACAGCTGTTGCCTGCTGCATATTCCCCCCCTTCCCTTTCCCCTCAACTTCTCCAAGAGCGAATGGCAGCAGACCTGCGCAAACACAAATGCAATCAGACAGCCTCCTGGTTGAAGCAATGCGCTGTGTACACCTCGCTTGCCGCTTAGCAAACCGTTGTTGACAAACTCTTGTCGTTGCCACTCGTCTCTGGCTAGGACTCACGCAGGCTCCTCTGAACAAAGCTGGGAAGGGGGTGCGGAAGAAGGGGGGAAACAACCGGAAAAAGAGGGTAGCTATCACAAAGAGGGGACAGGAGGTGGGTGTGAAAAGTGGAGAGAGAGAACAGGAAAACTTAGGAGGGAGGGAGAGAGAGAGAGCTTGCCTGACTGTTTCACAGGTTCATTCTGATGCATGAAGACAGACAGGAGAATAGATTGGTAGCCTTGGGTGGATAAGGACAGCACCATTCCCCTGGAGAGATGGATTAGACGAGCGAGTGGAAATAAATGATCACAGATTTTAATGGCCTTTTGCCTTGCCGCGGCGCTTCGACTTTTTTCCGACCATTTATACATAAGGGAGAGGCCAATGGTGAGGTCACTGATTGTAACACCCAACATGGTAACTGTACTGGATGTTTTGCGGTTTATAACACGAAAGAACACACACAACAACAACAGCGGTGGGTCATTGATTCAGAGGGAGGAAACGGACACTTGAGCTAGCATTACATGCTAACAGGTGACCTTACGAATCAATAATGGTGAAATTGCTCACAACATGTTGTCAGTGAAGCATGCATAGCTAAGAAACGCTTAGCATAGATATAGATAGGACCAGATAACCATCTACGTTTGCAATACTCTAACCAAACCTTTTCCTTTTTTCAAAATGGTGTCTCACGGATGGGTTAAGATTTCAGTGTGGGATGATGACTTAAATTGGAAATGTACCCTAAGGCACACAGGATTTATGGTGTAAAAGTTTAATGGGGAGCGAGGACACACACGTCATTTTATGATGGATATGTGTCTGTCGGTGAGAGAGAATTTACAGTTGAGTTTTTAGTTGCTCATCCACCTTTTGACAAATTTTACCCACAACAATTTTCCAGTTATTTTCTACCAAAATATCATAATTGTTCCTCTTCTGTAAACAGAGGTGTAGAGAGTGGCCCAATACCATGTCCAGTTTAAACTGTATACAGTTGTAGAATCTATACTGAACGTATTGTAGTCTATAGCTGTAGTACAGTTGAATTATATACCTGGCCATGACTTGAAATGTAGCCTTGGGTTGTGGAATAAAAATGTGTCTCACTCTTAATTCCTGTTATGGTAAGTTCCAAACCTCCATAAGGGGCAAATCTGTCTTCATAAGCCCCTGTGAGTCTCCAAACGACTATTTAGCTGTCCTGATCCATTTGCGTGATTTATTTCTTACAGTATGTGGGTAATGTCTTTTAAAGATCTAGCAGCTGCAGCGAGACGAGGGAGGGAAACCGACGGCCGACAGATAGCCCAAAATAGTTTACAATCAAATCATTCTTGCGTATCTCCTCCGCACGCTTGCTTTTGGTTAATAAATGAGAATGCTAGATGAGCGCTTGAGATATGGCTGCCATTTCATGCGACAGCATTGCGCTCTCTCCACACGATAGTGATTTCGCAATTAAGATAAGCATCCTCTAAATAATACAACGCACAACAGAATATAAATTGACGGCATAAAACACAAAGCTTAGGAATCTATTCTGGGCTCTGGGAAAGTGGCTCAGAGGAAACAAAAGCAGTTGGCAACATCGCAAAAGACAATTTAAGGAGTAATCAAGCTTTGCCTTTCTCTCTTTCTGGCTTCCTGTCTGAAGTTCCACACTTGTTCTTTCCTTCTCCCTATGGAGAGAAACAGTTTCTCCCATCACTTCCCGACCTTTAACCTCTAGGGACCTGGCCAGTAGGTGGAGACCAAGGCCTGGGATGAGTTTTGTGTGTGAGGTTGTGTGTGTGTGTGTGTGTGTGGGGGGGGCTACTTTGACCCCGTCCGACCACAAGCATCCGTCACCGTCAGAATGACCAGCACCGGTGCTCGGTCTAGCATAAGAGAGAGGCGAAAGTGTTGTGTGGGAGGTGGGGGGGCAGAGATAGTGACTGATGGGTGAGGGGTGGGCGCTCTTCTATCATCATTTCACATGTCTGTGGGGAGAGGGAGAGGTAACGGCCCCTCACACTGGGAACCACCGCTGGTGGTGCAGCAGGCTGGACGGAGAGCAGACGGAGAGCAGAGGCAGGAGGCTAAAAGAGGAGCCTCTTTGTGAGCCTCCTTCCTGACTTGAGCCAGCGCAGGACCTGTAACTGACACGCTGACTGAGCCTTATCAAAGTCCTTCTAGGCAAGTCTCGCAGCTATATTTGGGAGACTGTATAGGAAGGTGGCTTACGTCAATGCCACCACACGATTGGTTAAATAGGTTAATGCTTGGCAGTTACGAAGCATACGATTGGCTCTTTAGGTTTATGTTTTGCGTTATTATTTGGATATGTTCCTACAACTGCCATATTTGAGCTCCACTCAAAATGATGCAAGTGGCATGTCTCCTTATATAGTGTCTCTGACCTTATGGACTGGTAGTGGACAATGGTCTTCCTGTGTGAGACCGGGGTGGGATTTTCCTGCTGCAGCTCCTATAGGTGCTATTGCTGTGCAAATGCACGGCACAGTGTCTCAAGTGACGCCAGAGTTTTAGAACTAGTTCCTTTCAATGGGGCATCGCCCACTGGCAGCGTATGACGCGTTTCTTGTGCGTCAAGCCATAAACACGCATTGAATATCTGCAGGTTTAGGAGCTCCTCTGTCAATTTACGATTCGAACGTTGCATTCCTCGACGCACCGCGGCGAACGACGCCACAAGTAGGCGGCGGCCTTGAGGCGTCTGCGTACAGCCAAACACACACACACACACATAAACGAGAGACCACACACACGGGGGATTAACTCCCCACTGTTCTCCAGATGCAACACAACACATGTGGCGTTGCACACGCACACACATGCACACATGCATGCACACAGTGGATTCAGCCACTGCGAGAGCCGAAACAGAATGGCTTCAGGGGGCCCAGGGTTACACCCCCCTCCCTCTCCCCGTCTCTGGCTTAGACACAGCCACGTCGATAACTAATCCTGACCTTCTCCCTGGCCGGCAAAATTGAAAAATAAGAATAAGGAAAGAGAAATAATAAAATAAAATAGATGGTGGATGCTATCGAGACGGGACGGAGGAAACACAACCAGCTAATGGATTGAGAGGCAAGGGGGAGGGAAAATGGGGAGGGGGGTCAGATGGCTGTATCTACACAAATACAGGTCCCTTCACATAAGCTCAGAGACTATAATTTCATTTTTGGTTTATACCTCCTCCCCTGCCAATAGCACAAATGTGGAGAGATGGCTGTGTTATACGGGCTTTTGTTCTGCTTTAGTGTTTGTTTTTGTTTTGTTTTGTTTTCATGTGGGAGAGGGTTACGGAAGTGGCCTCACTCCCACAGATGCAGAGGCAATAGGTGGGAGTGTATGTATTACATATATTACCTATACACATATGCATGGGAAATAGCATTGTCTGCTAGTTCATTATACAGCGTGTATAAGCTGCTACGCACACGCACACACGCACACACACACACACACACACAGGCTACGATGTCATACCTGTCAGCGCTACAAGCTAGCCAAGCCACACCCATGCAAACTACTTATGTTTGGTTATATTACCCAACCACCCATATACTACTGTGGCCACGGAGACACCATGTCCACCCACTGCAGCGCTTGCTGACATTCCACTATCCTCCACAAGGGGGAGTGCTTTTTGTTCGTTAATAAATGAAGACATTAAAAGGAAGTTTCCAAGATTGTTTAATGGGTTGCAGTTTTTATTCATACTGGCGCCAGGTCAGCTTTAAGCTTTGGGGTTCGGCCAGTTTGCCCTAACTCCCCGCTGTTGACGCGGCGACTAATAAGGAGCAATGATTTGGACCTGGGTCATTAGTCGATGCTAATGACAGTGAGGAAGATAGCAAAGGAGGTTGCATACATGTAAACAATCACACACACACACACACAGGCAGATAAAATGGATAGGGTTTGTAGATTAGCAACCGAGACAGCCCAGCATACACATCAGTAGACACGAAACAGCCCATTTAGCCAGACAAATAATACATAACGCTACCGCTGTTAGCCTGTTTACGCCAATGTTAAAACCATGGCTGGCTATGGACAAAACCACAGTGTGTCAGCTGGAAGAAGAAAAGCAAGAAGAAAATAAATATACCCTCCTCCTCCTCCTCCCCTTCTCCTCTCTTTTCTGTTCCGTCTCTCTGTCGGCAGATCAACAGGCCGTACCTGTGACTGCCGGCACATCACGCTGCTGAAATGTTCCGTGGCTTCTGATGCAAATAATACACATTTGTAAGACTCATTAGTCAGTCAGTAGGTAATGGTGCCAGACGGTGTCAGGAAAAAACAACAACATCAAACAGCAGAGCCAGGAGGAAGAACACAAACACCAAAGCCGAGCTAAGGGAGGGTTAATTGTTTAAACTACTACTATAAAGATGCAGAAAAGCATTGAATCGCAGGGAGAGGAGAATATAAGTAGGAATGTACATGGTGCGCATGCAGACACACACACAGGTCCGTGAAGGAATACTGCCACAAGCAAACAGATATGTTGGGCCAAATAGCTTGCCATAAACAAATACGAGCAATGGAAGGTGGTCTGGATTGTGTGAGAAGCCATGATTTGCTGTCCCAGGAGAAATAGCGCGTTTATACGCTACTAATCTACTGGGATGTTTCCAATATCGTTTTAAGTACACTCCTCAGACACAACTGTGCTCTGAATTAATTTCCTGCTATAAGACTCAAAACAGCTATCATCGATGAAAATAACTGCTTCTTCCACCTTGTTGTCTCTTGTGTCACTAGGCTCCCCATTTGACAATATTTATTGGCTTTAAATTTACATTGTGGCACCCATTTGTATCCAGTATGGGCCCCATGTGAAACGGCTTTCTGCGGGCACTCGCGTTCACGTCCCCGTTGCCATGACATTTCAGCTATTTAATTTAAATTGCAGTGGGATTTGTAGTATAGTAATTCAGCCATGTCTTAGAGGGGCTGTGAAGAATTACATTTTATGATATACATTGTCTTTTTCTGGCCTTGCCTGAAGTAGTGCCATCCAGTGTTCACCAGACACATTTTTGTTTTTATGTATTTATTTGCGCTAAGTTATTTTTTAATGAAGTCTTTGCCTCCGGCTATCCACAGCATGGCTAATTAATGGTAGTAATTATTTGCTTAGGCAGACAAAGTGAGCGTTTTTTGCTCACGTTCGGCACTTTCCGATTGGGGGACATTGTGTCCGGATGAGGGCACCGCTCTATAGCCGGCGGAAGACAAGGGAGCGGTGACAATCCCATGGGCGAGGGAGCTTTTTATGGATTTTATTACGTAAGGGGGGAGGGAGGGGACACTGCGTTAGTCAGTTTGGAATTTGGACCCCGGCACATGTCATGGTCACTGCTAATTAAGTACAAGCCGACACCAAAGTGTGATTGTATCCGTCGTAATTAAGTCCAGAATGATTTTAGGGACTCACTGGAGCTCTGCTAGGAAAGTGGAAAAGACCAGACAGAGAAGGGAATTTCCATAATTTAGTGAAAAGATGTAGTCGTGTGCAAGTCGCCTCGGCTAAAAATACCTGCCGGGGAGAAACCCCGCAGGCAGTTTTTTGATGGACAACGGGGTACAAAACAACCCAAATGCTTTTGTTTTGCTATGTAGAGCGAGGTGTGTGTGTGTGAGAGAGAGAGAGAGAGAGAGAGAGAGAGAGAGAGAGAGAGAGCAGCAGGCTGTATCTTGTATTGAACGCAGGCAGACTAAGAAACACACAGACATTTCCAAACATATGCCGGTGCGCTCAATTGAACCAATACCCACATTCAAAAAGAGGCAATTTACATGCACGGATGCACACATACGCACTGTGAGAAATTATACATGAACACATTTACGCCCCCCACAAACATACTCACATCCGGCCTAATGGATTAACGCACACACAGACATTCAGACGAAGCCAAGGAAAGGTGATAGCGGAAGGATGTGAGCTTCGGGGGGCCGGGCTGGCTCCACTATAGCCATCATTCAAGGGCCAGGCATTGCCACAAAGTATTGGTTCACAGGAATGCTTCCCTTGTTCCAACAGGTCCAATGTTAGATGACCTGGATGTACCACATTCTCTCTGGTTTATTCTGTTATCACTGAACTGATATCACTTGTTCTCCGGCCTAAAATACAACCGGAAAAAAAAATAACAGCCCACGTTTAGGAAAGTGTTTATAAGCTCTACAAACAAACAAACGATATTAAAAGGTCTTAAATATGTGTGTATATTCTTAGACTGGGTATTGTTTTGCTCTGTGAAAACTTTTAAACAATACTTCTCTGACCAAATATAGATAGATACAAGTTTAAGTGAGACACAAGTTTAGCTCACAAGGGTCTCCACACAAAGGCAAGACAGCCAAACACACTTCTTAACACCGATACCTTGCTTTAACCCAGGCGTGGCAGTAAACACTAGACCATCACAAAGAGGTACATAATAATATTCAGAAATGAAGGCATCATAAACAGTGCGTTCCAGAAAAGCATAGCAGTCTCAGTCGTGCATGCACACACACACACACACACACATTCATGTCTGTTGAATGGGACAGGGTCTTTCGAACACCCTAAATTCGTTCATCTGTCAAAGTGTCAAGTTTCCACACATCATTCCCTACTCACAGCACTTCTCTCTCTCACACACACACACATAAGAGGCCGCAAACATCTCTCAAAAGCAAAGGGCTTTGCTATATACCAAATAAAAGCGGCTTGCCGCGATACCAGATCTCATGGGAGGCTGCTGCTGCCTCTATTGTTTGCGTGGGAACAACAAAACCTAGCAAACTGTTTAAGGGACCCCGTGGTGCTGAAGAGAAAAATGAAAGAAAAACATTTAGCTCTCCACAGCTCTCCGTCCCATTGACGTCGTACAAGAGACACCTGGGTTCTAACAGCCTCATTCAAGTGGTTTAGTGATATTCTTTGTGTTTTTTGTTTTGAGCTAAATATTAAGTTGCTCAACAATCAGTACAGTATATAATACAGTGGCAGCGCCCAAAGCTGTTACTACTGTAGCGTGTGAGAGGAATGAATGAAATAATGAAACCGTTTCATCAGACCAAACTGAACAATAGCCTGCTTTTAAACCTGAGCTAGATTAATATCCTTGGTCTGTGCCAGATTTAATAACTCCGGGTCAAACATGTCAGCTGCATGCCAGACGTTCAGTCTCTGATTTACATACATTAGTGTGTGTGTGTGTGTGTGACGGTGTGTGCGTGTGCGCGCGTAGGGATGGGCAAAGATACATCATTTACTTTAAAATAAAATACCAAATACCCTAATTCTTAGTATATCAAATAAACTAAAAAATACAACAGACACGCAATGTATCGAAATAAACTACTGTATTTTTGTATTTACTAATACTACAAATACTTTTGCAATTGAGCATGAAATCACTTCACAAACGTATCAGGTGGCCTATTTGATCTAGCCTTAACCCTTCACCTGTAAACTGACTCAGTTAAAGGTATAGTCAGTCATTCTAGAGCAAGCTTGTTGATATTTACAGTAAGCTTGATCAAAACAAAAACGCTATTTTTCTTTTTGTTGTGTGCAGTCTGCACCACTTAGTGTAACTATTTACAAAGCCATAGCTGTAGAAACACTGATTTTTTTTGTCACCATTAGTAAATATTTACTGAATTTGAATTGTATTAAAGTGAATAAAAAAAGTGAGCTCAAACAATCAGCAAGTAAACAAGTGGGAAGGGGCTTCCAAGCCAGAATCTGATTATTTTATTGTTTTGTTGTCCTTTATGTCCCACTGACTGTACCTTTAGTGGGCAACGTTTGAGAGCACACAACAGCTTTTCTTTGCATAACAAATTTCACATACAGAATGCAACCCGTTAAAGCTGCGATAAGCGATTGTAAGCTAATACAGAGCTCATAGTCTGACAATTGTCCATTCTGTGTGCGCTGAAAAGAAATCCTGTGTTTCCACATCCACCTGACTATTGCTATAAACAAAATTTTCACTGAGATTATAGTCTGGAAACCGTAATCTGGACCCTGGATGGTGGACCAATCAGTGACCATTGACGGTGGCTAAAAGCAAAGACGTTCATGCTATGCATTGTAGTCAATCGTTCAAAATGTAGGTAGAGCTAGATGAAGCAATACAAACACTTGTAGCAATGCTGATTGATTATTTGCTATCCAATTAGGGATGGCACAATCCAGTTTTTTAAGTCCCGATACCGATACAGTTACCGGCACTTTGGGTATCGGCCGATACCAAGTACTTATCAGATTCCAGTGTTAAATTTTGTTTTAAGTAAAGTTGCAAAGTAAATGACAGCCAGTCTCTATTTTAGGACTCATTTTAGAAAACCTGCTGCTTGATAGTGTGGCCTGGGCAGGTTAGACATGGCTGATGCTTGACAGTAGACCTACGCGTGTAATTGAATATAATTGGATCAGACCCATTGATTGGTTACAACTGTCCAATTGTCACCGATACCGATCCAGCTATTTAAGTCAGTATCGGACCAATTTCCGATCAATGGAACATGGCTGGTGATCAGAAGATGTGTTGGGCAGATACGTAGTCTGATGTTGATTTAACCCAATGCATGTATGATATACGAACACACTAGCTAACAAAAAAAATATTTTAGGGAGAACAGATGCCTTGGGCGGGCTTTGTATTTTCCCCGATTATGTTAGATTAAGTGTCTGCGCCTTTGAGTTTTCAATATAGGATTCGATTGGAATGCCCTGCTTTAAAAACACACACACTTGCTCTAGTGATGATCGCAGCATAGTTAGATTCAACATGCAATTAAAGACTATGAAATCGGCATCCTGCTTCAGGACTGGTAGATTTCCCTCAGTGTAATCTGTCAAATTGACGGGCGGCCTTCAGATTTTTCCGTCATTGTCAAAAATATTTAGTCAATGACGGAGAATCTTCGGTTAACGTGACCTCTGATTTGCAAGATCCTAGTGTTGCAGACTGTGTTCCCACGCTAATATGACCTCAGATTATTTTTCAGTGTCCTCGTGTACTTGAACACACAGAAGAGGCGCTCGACCGCTACCATCACAAATCCCTCGGGCCTGGACGCAAAGTGGCGTAACCTGCATACGAATGTGTTTATGATTCAACAACGGGGGGTGGGGGGTGGATATGGAGTCACAGTCAAATCCACATGGGTCAGGACAAACTCCCAACATATGTACTGTAAGCGTAAACAAAAGGTTGCGAAGGATAGGTAATTTGCATTGCATTGTACATTGTGGTGGTGTATCCATTTAGTGTGTCCCCTTTGTCTCTCTTCCATAACACACATGCACAATCAAAGGTCAGTGGAACCCTGGAGTGTGTAGCCTCCCATCACACCTCAGCGGTCTCAACACACCCCCCAGTGTTAGTGGGAAAGCTGAGGCTTCAGAATGCTGGAACAAACAGAGCTCCTGCAGAATTTAATTTGTGTATGTGTGTCACTGGATGGTGTATATATACACCACTGTGATGTGTGGAATGGGGGGTTCGTTGAATAACTGCAGCCCTTGGCATTCTCACCAGGTGCCTTGAGGGGGTGGAGGACGGGATGGGGGGGGGGTTGCCGTGGGGACACCGCCACCTAAGTGGGCAGCGGCCTCAATAGCTCTAATTGATTGCGGCAAGCGCTCTTCCCTCTATCTCCTGGCTGTTTTGACAGCCGTCACCTTGTGTGTGTGTGTGTGTGTGTGTGAAAGGGGGGCACTGTAGGAATCTGCCCCACCCCTCCATCCTCGGCCTCGAGACGCACGTTGACTGAATCCAGAGTGAATCTGTCCCAGTCAACCATTAATGTCAACTGAAACAAAATGACAATGGCTTAAAATCGTAGACGACGGCACGGTGCAATCACCAGAGAGCGCCATTAGCCGATTGGTCTGTAATGGCCGCAGTAAAACTCGTCCTGAAACTTAAAACCCCCTTATAGCCCCTCTTCTCCCCCCCCCCCCCATTTTGTGCTTTGTGTGGGGCTCCAGGGTTTATGTGTTCTTCGTCTCCTAATCCTCTCTCTCTCTCTCTCTCACATATACAGACATCCTCATATCCAATGCTCTGTCCTGAAGTGACTCTCCCTCTTTTTCTCTCTACTTCCTTTATCCCAGTAACAGTAAGATGAGAGTGTGTGGTTGGGGCTGGGGGGCTGGCAGAGCCCGGACCATGATCCTCTCGGAGAGGTTGATTTGCCGCGGCTCAGCGCCCCAGAGGCCGATTAACATTCTGCCGCTAACTCGCCCAACTCCCTCGTACTGTAAGGCGTTAAAGCCTGGCTACATTCTGGGGGGGGGGGGGGGGGGGGGGGGGGGGGGGGGGGGGGGGGGGGGGGGGGGGGGGGGGGGGGGGGGGGGGGGG
>JAOEGT010061661.1:0-17506 GCA_025447795.1 Speoplatyrhinus poulsoni
AATATTGATTCCAGCGCCCCCCTTCGTCGTCTCAACGCCCCCTGGGGGGCGGTACCGCCCACGTTGAGAAACACTAGACTAGATTGACACGCAAGCAGTATTAACTTGTCTTCACGTTACTAAATGTTAGGGCTGGGTATTGGCAAACCTCCGGATACAAATGTACAATACAATTGTATCGCGATACAATCTGCCGCCCCCCACTGTAACCAGGGATGTTACCTTTGGTTCTCTTTGCAGACGGACGTGTGTTCCTCTGTGATCTGACAGGGATCTCTTTTCCACTGAACGATGTCGGAAGTAATAGTAATCACCAAACATCTGTAAACACAAGGAAACAACTTATCATAACATAGTTGAAATATATATTACTCAGCTACTGGCTATTCCATTGCAGCAAAGGCATCATTCTATATAAGCATGTGTCTATATAATTCAGTAATTATAATAAGAATAATTTAGTGAATGGGTTTAATTTGAAGACTCCCAACCCTACATAGTTGTGCATACATATACTGTAAGATGTGCTTCACAGCAAATATGTCTCAGGTACATGGGTTTCTCTGTCATTAGACTGCTGTATTCAGCAAAGAAAACCTTAAACACCCAAGAACAACAAAAATCAGACAGCATTTGGTGTGTCAGTAAATCCAGACTAACCCCTACCCAGTGACAGCTCAGCGGGAGCTGGACAACTGCTTAAATAACAGTGAGTGTACGCTATAGACGTCATTGGACAGCAAAACACTAGCTGACAATAATCTTCAAATGGTGTGTGTGAATGTGATATTGCAACAAGGCAGGCAGACATGACACATACTGTATTTCACCTTGAAAGAATATTATGGCCTAGCGGTATAACACGTATGAGGGTGGGTCAATGGTGGACTCCAACACTTATCACAGTGACGTATGAGTTTTCGTTTATTTACCACAGTACATGTTCATCTCTTGCATTAGGTAAGAAACCTACAGACTCAAAGACAAGTGCTTAATGGATTTTACTTCAAGATCACGTCAAATATCACAATTACCGCTTAATAAATTAATTCTGAATCATGCAAAGAAGTCAATAAGCCATTTGACCATAGAGAATCGATGGCCAATAGAAAGTGTTACAAGCCAGTGTTAGACAGTTACTGTAACAGTTATAGTCTGTGTTCCTATTAGAAACAACATTAGCCCCAAGTGAGTCATGCGGCTTTTTAAAAAGCAGATGCCCACCACAAGCAATTAGCCAATCCAGTTGTACCTCTGAGATGTTAGCAGCTAGAAGTGTTGGTAATAACAAATACCTTGCATGCTAGGCATCGATCAACACCATGAGGCTGTAGAGTGGCGCGGTCAATTAAGTAAAGTCCAAATCACATTAGCACTAATGAAGAGAGGCACTAAATAACAACGCAGTGACGATTGATTTAGCTAGAGTGTTTATGTTGGGATATCTAAAGTACTTATTTGTAGGGCTGAAAATACATTGTTGTCACAAAAGGAGCGGTTTCTGACCGAAAGGAAGCGTAGAAATAGCATTAAGCTTTAGTTGGCTAACATAACCAATGCAATCATGTTGAGGTGATTGATAAATGGACCCATCGTGTTTGAAAATGTAAAAGCAATGCCTTTTTTCTTTACACCGGTGTGAAGGACTAAAAGGTCAAGTCACAAGTTGTACAAACAATTTCACATGTTGTAAATCATAACGTGCAAGACTTTGTCCTTGGGTGGCCTATGGTCACACACAAAAGCTCAATTTATTTGCACATCTTTCTGAAATTATATCTATAGCAGCATTCTGCCATCCAGCCCACACGATAACACCCAAGTGGTATTGCAGCAAATCCCTAATCTATAAAAGATAGAGACCTTTTAATAAAGTGGGCAATAATTGGAATTACAGGGATGTAATATCAAAAAGGACATTAATACAGTATACATTTTATCAGAAGCAAATTTATAAAACAGTGACGCAGACAGAACCTGTACATGTGGCACAGTGCCATCTTTATGATACAATCTGTAGAAAAGCAACTTAACTATTAATCAGTGGCAGGTATAATTGTAATTAGGGTTTTCATGGTTCAGTTTGTAGAAGATCAAGGTCGTCAAAGCACTGAAATCAAACAACCAAATCTTTTTCCTAAAACTTGTGGGGGGTGTAGCATATGGTTAATTTATTTTAGATTAACATTGAGACCCAGCATAACCCGCCCCACCTCCAACGTAATTATGGATTATTATAACAACGTAATTATGGATTATTATAACAAACAGTACCTACATCTCCATGACTTGTTTGTGTGAACAATGCGGTTTTATGGCTTCTAAAGGTGCATCTGCGATTCATTTAGGCAGGGGCCAGACATATTGTAGGGTCCTATAAATGTCTGCGAATAATGGTTACAGTTGGTCTTAGTGAGACAGTTTGGAATATGCATACTAAATGCCTCGTTAAGGTGTTATTCAAAATAGTGATACAAACATTAGAATGAAGCCAGTGTTCATGTCAACCATTATTTTTATGCATCCGTGATGTTAACGCAGTCCACTATCAAGCTTATGACTAGTAGCTAGCCAGTCATCTAATGAATGGCTGAAGAGATTCCCCGCAAAAGACAAAAAACGTGTTGCGTTTGTAAACACATTACATGACACAGGGAAATAACACTACACTTTAGCCACAGTAGACATCACTGCTGGGAAAGTGATTATGCTACTGTGGCTGCATGTGGCTTCTGTTGCACACATATGCAACTGACTATTCCCGGGCAATCAGTAAATCTTCTGTGGAAAGAATAGGCCCATTTCACACTGACCCAGACGTGCTATTGCTGAAAGGGTTGAAATCATTTGTTGGAGCCCTGTCCACACAGGTGTTTTGATTTAACAAGGTTGATTGGATTTCTTATCACCTGTGTCGTGTGCACACGCTGCTTGTTCGGTCGTTTATTGTATTCTTGCATTATAACTTCAACTACTTTCCAACTAAATCTACAGTTATTACAGCCAAATAAACTTTGAGGTAAAAATATGTTTGAATTAAGACTTTCTGTTTACATACTAGACTGCAGGGGTTACCCCTGTAGCGCTTCTTGTGAAATTGTTAATCGGAGCATTTGTGTGTTTGTCGAGTTTCCATTTGAGCTACAGTACCGCTGAGCAGCCACACCTAGTCAAATACAGCTGCAAAACATAGATCTGTATTTTAAACAGTTAACTCACTCACTCGTCAAAAATTATCTGATTTCAATTGTATTAGTTTGCAGATAGAACAAAACCAACAAGCACATACATAAAACCACATCTATCAAAAATATCCAATTGTAGTTCAACCATGGCAGTACAATATGGAAAGACATTCATTGACTATAAAGACATTTAGATTAGGTTAACATGGAAACAGATGGCCCATGACTTGTGAGCAACCATTTCTGCTATAAACTGGGAACTGATAGAGCAGAACATACTTAACGGGTGTTGTTCTCAATGATCCATTACTGGAGCATTAGCCAATGTATGCCATTACAATTCACCGAAACTGAGGATAATTACTGTTTGCTTGTCCTTCCAAGTCTGCCAAGTTTACCTTGTGGGAACATTACGGTTTCATGTCTCATCTCCATTGCCTCCTCTTCTGACATCATTGTGTTTTACTTGAAGCTCAAACATTTTGGCATACAAAATAAAATATAAGATAAGAATAGAATAGATAAGAATAAGATAACAAAATGCACAATTCCATAAAGTGTCTGGATCTTGGAAATGTGCAAAGGAGATTATGTTAAAGTGTTCAAGAGATTTATCATTTCAGCAGTGCTGAAATTCTGAGAATTAGAATAAGTAATGCAAACTTTGAAATATCGGCTCCAATTTGTAGAGAAATACAGGTATTGCGTGGGATTTAGGTACACAGTGACAGAGCTTGAAATTGCTTCCATTATATCTAATGCAGAGACTATATAAAGTTCAACGTTAACTAGCATAATGCATGCATGCATAGAAATCTACTACTAAAAGTCTAATTACACATAAAGGTGGCAGAGGTGTTAAGAGCAAAGTCATTTACATTTACAGCTGGACCAAGTACTTGTTTGTTTAAATACAGATGTTGTACTAGATGAGTCTCTGCACAGCTACCTACCCAGACAGACATATTACACTTCCACCTCCAGCAGTAGTTCAGTCTCTCCATTCTAGTCTTTCCTCCTTTCAATTATTTGCTTGAGATACGAAAGCCAGTCTTTTCTGTCTCAGCAAAATAAAAATAGTTGCATTCTATACTGCAAACGTGTATACTGGCTCACTGGCCATGAAACAAGCACAATCATTATTTTTCTGTGTGGTAGGTACAGTAGGTGATGCCCTTAGTGAATATGTGGCAAACACAACAATGCCAAACAGTTGTGGTTTTTCCCGCTTTATAAAACCCCAGATTACAGCCAGCACAATTATTTAAATACAAAGGCATTCCCAACAAGCTACTGGCGACATTCTAAACTGCTCAATTGCTATGATATTCATCAAAGCAATTGAGCAGTTTAGAATGGATTTGATACTGACAACAACAAACTGCCATTTAGATGGAGACACGAAGCTACAGTAGATAATCTATTGCTTGTACAGCTGGCAAAGGCCACAATGACTTAATTGCCTTTTGGGGCAGTAGGTTTGGCCAAAATTCATGTGCAGGGACGACATCTTTCAACCAGAGCTCATAAGCAGACATACACTGACATATTAAAGGGTCCTTGAGCAAGGCACTCAATCCATCCATGTACTGCAACATTAGGGGGTCTGCTCTGCAGAAGGCCATGAGCTACATGAGGAGAGGGGTGGCCAGACATTTGTTCTCCTTCAGGGATCAACAAAAATCACAAAAGACATTAATTATTATTATTGTTGTCATCTAGAGATGATCACATCAAGTATTGTCCTGTAAGCTTATGTTGTTTACAATTCTTTCCTAACTTAGTCTAGTGTGAATGTTGTATCCAGTTCCTTTTATCCAATTTGCTACGTGCACAAATTAAGTGAATACTATAATTAAGAATATTTTAAAAGTGAGTACTAAAGGGTTTCACACAGAGCAAGTAATGATACGACCAGGAATGTTTTTTTTCTTTACATGCTGACTCAGCCTTTTTGGTTTTCACTGGTAGACCATTCCAAAGTATAGGGGGTAAGTGAGTCTAGACTCTGGAATGATCAGGGGTCACTCAGAGGAGTTCACAAGATCAGGGATGTGCTTGGGTGGGGGTGGGGGGGACCTTAAAGAGACACAGAAGTCCATCATTATATTCCATTAAAGTAAACATAATAAAAACCACCCCCCTCCGTCTCAAAACACCCATTTTAAACTTCTTCTGGGAACTTTGTATTGCCTATAAAAATGCAGTTGCAGGGTTCCCATTAAATAACAGAGTAAGGGCATTGCACCACTCCTCCACCTTACCTCTCACCATCTCTTCCATTGTTCCTGCTGTTCTCGTTTTGATTCTGTGCACTACAGAGTGGTGTTTGGGTTTAGAATGGACATTTCACGACACTCATTGGGATGAGGTTTAAAAGCAATCATTGGCAAACATTTCCACTAGCATTATCAATAATGTTTTAATGAGAAATGTAGTTAAACAATGCAAATATGATAACACGAATAAACAGAGACAATAAAAGTGATTTAGACACCATCATTTACAAATATCACACACAAATCTAAGTTTATGTCTAGTGATCTTGAGACTCCATGTTAGGGACAGGATGAGTCTTAAGCCGTAGCACAGATCTGTTTTATGGAGTGCATCGGTGTGTAAAACCTTTACAATGAAGCCAAACTGCTAGAGGCCTGTTAGCGTAGGGGTCGATAGGAACTGCCTTTGGATTTCTGATACTCTGCTTGGAAGTCTTTAGGCTGACAGATGCAGAGTATGACATTCATGCACAATTACTCACTCCAGAAAACAGCAGAGCCACATATTCTGCTCTGCATAGCCTAGCCATATTGACGTTATCAGAGTCAGATCACAACAGTTACAGAATCAATTCTATAGAGAAGCATCATATACTCTTTTTAGCTGTTGCTAAAAGACACACTGGCCAATGAGCATATGTTGCCATTAACTCCCTTATGGCTATTTGCTACCGAGTAAATAGTTAAACATTGTGCTTCAGTGCTGTTGAGCAGCTTTTTGTCAAATACCAACCAGAAAATGAAGGAAGGTGTGGCTCCTCCCGGCTTTTAGAGAGAGTAAATATCTGAACAACTAAAATTGCTGCTCCCAAAGCAGATTTATTCAGGAGAGATTAACCTATTCATTTAGGAAAATGGAAGTACTATCAAGCAAAACTACAAAGCTTTGGATTGGAATATGTAAACATAAGTTAAACTACCTACCGATAAAATAAATTACTCATTAAGAATTGCAGGCCAATAAAACACTTTTACCATTATGACTAAGACGTTAACGTATTATACATTATAGAACACTATCAAACTCCGCACAGACCTTTAATTCCCACCCCACGCACATCCCTCACAATGACGATACTCCCTTGCCTACTTTATAAGACACTCCAGCATCTCAGAGTGACAAAGTTTCTCTATTCCGCAATTCTGTTTGATATTTTCAGATGTTATCGTTAAATTCAAAAAGAATGGAAAAGGAATGCCTGAAGTATGGGCTTTCAAAGACACTTCCACATAACAAGCAGAACACATAAAATTGGTCCAAGAGACTGTTGCATAATCAAAGTTACAGACCTTTCAACATGAAAAACACTTCTATATCTATAGAGCTAAGACTTTCTGTTTGTCTTCTGTGAAACATTAGCTTTATTGCAGTCTTTTCATTGGGAGATAATCTTGCCTCTTATGCAGATGCCTTGCTGCGTTAATCTTCATTAGAGGTGATATTGAATTCTCAATTGGGATAGCGGAAGCACCAGAACAGAAATGAATTAAAAACAGGTTGTAGAGGAGACGGCTATATTTTGAGACAGAGAAAATTGAAGGGACGCCTGGAAGACGGGTTTTATCGCCAGGGACAAAGTCCTTTATCTGTCAAGCGAGACTGCATGATTGTTTTGACACCACACGACATGAGGGAATCCTGAAATGGTTTCTAAAACCTCAATTCAAATGACTATGAAAGTTGCTCTGCTGCACTGTGCCGGGGACGTGGAGCAGTATATTTTATACATCCGTTCTGCGCCTTATCTTACACTAATTCCTCAAACAGGGCAGAAACGTGAAACACAGCAAGAGAAAACGCTGCACTCAGCTGACACATTCAGCATTATCGTATTTAGCCACATTGTACACGGTGAAACACGTTGTGTTAATGTGGGTTTGAGTCTGTGTGCTTCATAAAGCTGTGGGGTGGAAAGAACAAATGTGTGTTATTAAATTAGCATGAGTAACAAATTCTAAGCAATGCTGACTGTTGCTGTAGCATCTGGACAAAATGAACCATTAAGCACAAGCATTTTGACATGACACACTGGAGAGATGGAGAGCTTCTGTCACAGAGTCCTGCTCTATATAGTCAGCAGACAGTAAATCTGTGTTAAATGGACAGTGTGACGGCAAAGAAACTGCTGATGGAAAATAAATTACAAAGCTTGATGTCCCTTCGATAGAAATCACTAAACTGTGAATAATATTTACCCAACACAAAAAAATAAATAAAATACTAACAGTTGTCAGCAGTCGTGTCAGACTCTGCCCAAAAAGGATTGACAGGTCCAGTTGCTTTGTCAGGCTGAGAGTCTGGGTAAAATGCAGGCCAATGCTAATCATATTTCCATTCTAAGTAGGCTTCTCATTTTTCCATCAAATGATCATGTATGAAGTGAATCTTTATTATGTCGATGTCAGGTTAGACTTGAATTAGCAGGTGACTGTGGGTTAGTAGCAGCACTGACAACACAATGACACCGGTCTCTGTGTCTCACACTATCTTGCCCATGGAAGCACTTGGTTTCAAGATTATGTACACATGCATAGAGACACTCTTCAATACCTGCTGCTGAGAGGCTGAGAGGACAAAGGCTAATGAGAACAATCTCATTACCTATATCTATCTCCTAGAGACAATTCTACCAAGAGCAGGGCTGCTGGATAGAAGTATCCGTCAAATTTGTCCGACTCCCCCATCGGGACATGTTCCAGAAGATACACACTACTCCAACTGACAAACAGCTTGTCATTGTACGCATTTCTATCATACAGCCTTTCCCCACAGAGAACAGGGTGCGCCACCTGAGGAGGTCATAATACATTCTTTCATCTTAATGGACTGTCACCAGGGTTCTCCTCAGTGGGAAATGGGCAGCATTAACAGAAAAGTAGGTCTGAGACACTAGTACCAGAGGAACCATCAGCGACGATGCACTAGAAATCTAGGGTGAAGAAAAAGGTCAACTGTTTTTATATTATGTTGGGTTTAGCCTTATAGGTACAACACAAGATACATTTGTCTGTCAGGTTATAACCTATCTTTGTTGCGTGTTCAAAACCCCGGTGTGATGCTAACAGCCAATTTATCAACCTACATTGATATAAGTGCCATCACCAAACAGAATTCATAATGGAATGTACCTCATGGTCTTGTGTTTGTTTGACAAACAACATAAACCATCTTTTACTGTGCCCTTATTCAAAGGCACGATAGGGAGACAGACCTGCAGCATTACAGTTCCCTGATACAAGCAAGCTAAAATGGAGCACCCATCTCATTCCACCACTCCCATTGCCTAGAGCTAAACACATTGCAACACCCTCCTCACTCTAACACATTGTATTCATCCTATCTGTGCTGTAGAGAATTGTGGTGAATAACGGGGATGATCACCAGCTGTTGTAAGAGATTACTGACATGACTGATCCCATGGAGATCAAGCATCAGCAGCATCATCACTTTTAAACATCAAAACAATAGATCTGTCATTTGCGAATGTAGGTTTCGCTGCCATTTTTGCCGATTGACGTCACAACAGCATGTTTCAGACCAGTAGCACAGGAGATATTTTTAGGTGGGGTGGACGAAAGTGTGAGGAAAAACGTCTAAACTTTTAAGCCTGTACAACTATGCTTGAGTTATTTTACATATTCTTTTTTTGTTAGTACTAAAAATGTAATGGGAAAAAACAAATATGGTACCAGAGTGATATCTGCCCCACCCAGGACGCGCAAAAGGCCGACAGGCTACACAGTAAAGTGTACAGCGCCATAGCTTCCTGGAAGTATTGGAAAGTGAGATGAACGTAATTTATAGCTGCATCTTGACACAGTTACATGGTTATGACAGACTATCTACACTGGTCAACATGCCTATATGATCACTGGTCAACAACACACGCCATTATATATCTAATCTCCCTATTCAAAAAAAGAGGAGCAAACCGCTGCATTGCTTTGTGTAAGGGAGGCAGGCTAACCTTACAAAGTCATAGACAACATTCAATTACTTATGTCAAAACTTCATTTATTTCAGCTGGACGATTCACATTTCCTTCAGCTGGACAATTCACAATACTACTTTTATGAATGCAAAGCAACTTTCTACTAAATATTTGGACTATTTCACTTTATTTGTGATTATACAATGTACATCTCGATGCACTGCAGCACATGCATACACACAATACTAAACTACAATGATGAGACTACTGTAAATGGATATCTAGATATTGTGTAAATATACAACGACGGGTCGCAAAATATATTGTTAATGTGAGAAACCTTAAGCAGACATTTTAGAAGCTGTCTTTTACTGACCTTACAAAGTTACGTAATTTACTGTAATTGTCATCAATTACTGGATCACATGATCTTAATGAAAAACTCCAGGTAAAAGAGGTTAGGATATAGGCATAGTCTAGCTGGACAATTTCTGTCTTGATATTCATCTGTAGGAGGAAACCAAAAGACATCCTGTAATTCAACAATAATTCCCCTTATTGCAGTCATCATTGTGCATTCCAGGGAATGTCTGTTAAGCCCAAGTGTTCCTTGGAAAATTACTAGATCTGATAAGGCACATGTGGAATCTCTTTCTGGCTGGCTCCACAGTTAGCATTAAGTCTCCAAATTGCATACAATAAAAACTGAGAACTGCTCAGTTGAGATAGTATGAACACTAATTTGATTTCCTGCAGTTTGATGTTGTATTTGTACAGTAATTACTGAACCATCAGTAGTATCGTAATTGAAAGAAAAAAAAAATGAGCAGCTGTTAAATGTTAAACTATCTCTGTCAATTTTAGTTGTTTAGCTGGTGTTTATGAAGCAAATAATATTTTACTGCATACCACCCATAGCCAAGTGATGGAACTATACTTCTATACTATTACTATACTGCTTAGTATAAGCAAAGTCTAACCTGACAATGCTTTTGTTTAGGTAAAAAAAAAAAGAATTTAAGAACAGGATCTAACTGGAGCCCACCAGTGAGCATCCATAAACAACAAGCCAGCATGTTAATCATACACAGGTTCCAGAATTAAAGCAGAATGCATCGCCTATATGCATCAGCCCTGTTTATGGCACAACAAACAGGAAGCTAGTGGACAAACCTGCCTTAACAGGATATGATCCATGTCCTAAGAATCTGGCTATCACCATTCCTCCACAGCCTAGCTGTGAGTGAGTGTTGTGTATTGGCCATTTGGGCACGTCTCTTTAAAAACCAACTAACAAGAGATCATATTAAGATTCTAACACAATGCAATGTTGCTCAGAAGTAATTTGGATGGGCTGCAGGCAGAGGACACATCTGCCCTTGATGTCATGAGCACCTTGACCATGTGCTAGGTCGGTGCCTACAGTCAGCTATGTTGACTAGTTTCTTATTTAAGATAAAGCATCCAGTTGTATTGAATTATTTTATAGCAAGCAACGCAACTGTAGCTTTACAAAATGTCCAATTGTGGACAGGTACATTATTAGTGTCTGGAAAATCAAAACGAATGTTATGTGACATGGCATGACATAAGATAGCAGTCCAGGACAGGCACCGCTAAATCCACAGATTTTGACATACAGCAACATTGTAATCTTGCTTACTTTCTTGTGTGTGCAAAGTTTGGTTGCATTTTAAGTCACAGTACCCCATAGAGAGGAACATTCCATTCTCTAAAAGAGTCAAGTCCATTCTGAGTTCTTTGGACATTGATTCAGGCATCAGGCCAGATAAAAGTACCAAAACAACCGCTGGACTGAAGATTTCTGGTTGCCTTTACCATGCTTTAAAATGGAGAATGCTAAACTGGCTGCCTACTGAACACCCTGGCCCTACTGAAAACAATCCATCTACCGTTCCATTATTTATGCATTTCTTTAGTTTTTGTCTTTCCCGTATGTGTTGAGCAGCACGCACAGCAGGAGACCCGTAGAGAACCGTAAGGAACAGCAACTAACGTAAAATACAATATTTCATAAAGAATCTGTAGATTATATTTTTATAGTTTTTGGTTGATCTACGTGATTCATTTGGAGGATACAATTACAATACATTAAGCTAATAAAAGGTGCAAAATTATTGTATATTCTAAATGCAAATTGTAATAATGTTCTGGAAAAAAAACAATGGCAATATTTTATTGCAACATGTGCATTTTATATATTCATATAATCACCAGCATGAAAGGACATTCCATTAAATTCCTTTCCTTAGCCAATTGCAAACTAGCCTTTCCCAGTGCCTTGGATGTCCGGCAACCCTCAGCGATCGCTTTGACTAACAAATTAATGAATTTCCTTCCGTGCACTGGTGACAGCACAAGTACACAAGTACACCAGCATCGTGTGCCATGAGGGAAAACATAATCTACACGTGCCAAGGTGGCTGCAAGCACCTTAAAGAAACAACAAAGAAAGGGTCCTAAAATCGCACTCCAAGACCCAGCGCCAAAATGAGGATAATAAAAGGTTGCAGGCTGTGTTTGTTTGTGGCGTGGGTAGGAAGGGACGGGGGGGTTGCAGACACAGAGACAGAGGAATTCTTTCACAGACAGCTAGTATTATAGGTCTGGAAAGCAGTGGGAGGTGGTTTTCTGAGGACTAAACAGTAAACCCACTTGTTGGGAAAGCTCCCTCACGGGCTAAACACAGCACAGGACTCAGCTATTTCACAGGCACCACAAATTACAGCCCTTGTGGGTTACTTCGTGTATTGGCAAGTCAAGGAATGGCAGAGCTGGACTCTTAGAGGAAACCTGAGAGCTGGAGTATCTGCTCAATGCCACAGAAGAGCACAACTATGCAGATATGCAGAGTTGAAGCAGGCACTTCCTCAGCAGCGACAGACACCAAAGCGTCCTGTCCAAACACTAGTATCTTCTTTTTAGCCAAACCAGCATCCTGCTATGATACATAAACACATGAACTCACACTAAAATATGGCTATAGTGACAGTGTTGTGCATCTGTGAGGCTATATTGGCTATAAGAAATTTACTAGAACCAGTTCCAACAAGAACTCCAGTGATATAATCAACCACAACATACATATTAACTTGTGTGGCAGTTATATTTTCATTTAAAACCATGGCCGGGTGTTCTTTTCTTAAAATATTGAAATATATATTAAAATATTGAAACAAACATTCTTCCAAAAACCGTATCACAGCACAGTAACAACTGACACTGACAAGCTCACACAGCAAAATAATTAATAAGATGAGCTCAGCCTTGGACAATAGATATGTAGGGATTCAAATTCACAAACAGCTGCAGACAAAGCGGGAAAGGGGGTTAAACTGCAACCCATTGACACAATGAGTACATCTGGATAGAGCATTCAGAAGTTAAACTCCTTGCAATAACCTATACTGTGAAAATATGCGATATATTCTGCTTTCTCTGCAACATGAAAATATAACAGATAGCTTTGAAATGTGAATTGTGTTCCGTTTCAGTGCTTCTGTTGCTGTGCTGTCAAGTTCAAAGTATCTAACTTCAAGCACCACCCCCTAAATATTAAGAGGAATGTGGCACCCTGACAAGGCTGAGACATTGATAATACAGATGACATATCTTGGAAGAAGGGAAACATTTTCAATAAATAATGACAAAACAAAAACAGGTTTCCATTAACCAAAAAGTGAACCAAAAGAAGCAACTGCAAAGTTGGCAGGTAGCCAAAGCATCACTGGGAACATTCAAACACCTAATAAGTGAGATTTGAGCTCCTGTGATAACATAATGCTGAATAACTAGAGGTCACTTAAGTAGGGACTGGAAAGAAAGCAGAAACAGTTAGTAAACATAGACAGACATTAGGTGAAGCTGAAGTTAAGAATGTTTGACTATAGCAGGAAAGGTACATAGGCTATCAGATAGGTACAAAAGGTCTCAATGCAGTGACCCTGCAAATTCAAGAATCTACATTGAGGATATGTTGGGATCATGAGAGAGTCTGTATGTGTGGGAGTGTGTGCATGGACAATTTACTAATCAGTAACCTAATAAACAACTTGATGCAATGAGTAAGAGAGTGGATGTCCACTACAAGAGACAGCAACTGTGGTGTTGTACTGGCCATAATTACACAGCTTGAGACCTGATCTCAAGGAAATCCAAACGGTGACATCATGACTGCATCAGTCAAGTCTCAACTTTCCTGCTCACGACATTAATTATATAACTTACCTACAGTATACCCGTGAGTGTTTAAATCAGTTGGAATATATAAATGATGTCTGGCCATTCATAATATAATTTAAATAAACATGCACAATATATTTAGAAATAAAACGCTTTACCATATGAGCAAAACAAGCAAACATTTGTTTGGTAAAGGTTAACGATTACCAAATGCTAACACTAACCTTAGTTTAGTTAACAACGGTTACATTTTCTACAACATTGTATGTTCCCCTGTAAGCTACAGTACAGTATGTCCACGTAGTCTCTGAAAAGGTTACATAACTAGCATTCACAGCTTGTTGATCAGGAAACCAGTATTGCCTCTTTCTGTTGTGTGACTTAGTTCTGTGGTTGATATTGATACCTGGAGTGAAATATGATCTTAGGTCTTGCTACATTGCACTGAGGAACACAGCTAAAAAACTGCGTATCAGTTTACAATTTAGCAGGGCTAAAATTACAAGGAAATATAACCACTAGCAGCAGTAAAAAAAAAACAAAAAAAAACATTTAAATAAATAAATGAAATAAAGAAAAAGAAAAATACTCCACCCAAATTCTGCATTCCTATCACACTATTATGGCCTTCATTAGGCTGGTTCCCCTTCATTGTTTTCATTGTTGAGGGTTTATCTGATTTGAGCCTCCTTTTTAGCCCCTTTCAAAATGTTCAGCAAATGACTGCCTTAGCTCATGTCAACTGGCATGTTTGTGTGAATGTGTTTAAGCCCTGAAGAGAAAGACTCCTTCCTGCAAGTTTGGCTAAAAGCAGCCATGTTAGAGATCACCATTTTACGGTCCTTTGTACTGAAGGTGTTCTAGGACATTAAATCACAGCAATTGCCACCAATGTTCAAGGATTACAATAATAGCTGCTGTTGTATATAAACCCAACACCATTCATTTTGATTGTGTATGATTTTGTTTGAGCTGATGCGTCTTTCTCTCCATGTATTTTATTTCGTTCCCTCAGAACATCTGTCTCTTGTTACAGACTTTGACCTGTGTGGTGGAGCTGATATCCCAGCCCCCAACTCTGGTGTGTGGGAGAGTTGGGGAATGAGGGGTGTTGGGACTCCAGGGCAACACTTCCCAGGAGTGCGAGTGTCTAACAATATGGGTGTCCTCTCCTCCATTGTACAGTAGCACTATCTTACACTGGCAGTATGCAGACTGTTCCATTTCACCTCAGAACGACTTGGCAGGACAGCCAATGTCAGCTTAGTCATTCTCATGTCCTAGAATATAGCCTGGTAAAACCCGCCTTGATTTTGTAAGTGATCGCCGGTGTCAATAATACTGTCAATCAAATGAGTAGCAGCAGAGGGGACTGCCTTAAACCAACTATGCACCCGAATGCCAATTTTAATTTCCTACCCATGCCCACACAGATATAATAGTGAGTTGGCACAGACATTTTGATGTTCTTGGGGCACTATAAACACATTCAAGTACTTCATTATACATCATACATTAATGGTAATTTAATAAAAAGGTAGGGAGGGTTATTTATCTTCATCCAACCCAATGTCATTTAACTTTAAAAGCAAAAGCTCTAAAGTAGTTATTGTTTCTAAGAAATTTAAAAAGTGAAATTGTAATATCATCTGGTTTAACTGAAATATTAAAAATTATTTATCTAATTGTTTCAATTCCGTGTCGTTGCCAAAACAGACCAAAATAGGATAATATGCCAATTGAAGACATACATTTTCTTCTTGTTGAATTTTGGAATACTCTTCCATTGCTTGTAAGAACCTCCCTCTATCATTGTCTTTTAAAACTTGTGTGAAGACTCACTTTCTATGGTTTTGAAGAGTCTAATGACCATGTCCAGTATGTCTTAATTAATTATTAGCTTTTACTCTGTACAGCACTTTGGCCAGAGTTTGGTTGTTTTGCTCTATAAATAAAGTCGACTTGCCTACTCCGCAAGTGTTCACTTGGTGATAACCCTGTATTGGTTCATTCATTCTTGCGGATAAATGTGCCACAGAAATTCCACACAAAGTGGCAAAGCAATCAGCTACATGAAACTTTGCAGACACTCATCCTCAAACATCTTCTTTGCACTGGATTTACATGGATCTCATGCCTGTGTGTTTAGAAGACGATTCAGCCAGAAGTGTTTCGTGCCCTTACCATTTACCTGACACCGGTTTGCACTGACAACAATTCTGACTTCTGATTCTGTTTCAGTCCAGCCAAAATTACACCAAAAGGAGAACACAAATGTAAATCTACTATCATATAAAGCCTAGAACCCCCCAAAGTAAACAACTACACTAATGTACTGTACATGCATACTGTAAATATCCACTAGCAAAAACAAGACAATCAATCTCTGCAGTTCATTAACTTTCGTCAAAAGGAAAGCATCTGCCTTAAAATCGACTATACTCTTCAGGCCGGAGGACTGAATAAAGCTTCTTATTGTAAACAGCCAAGAGGTGTGCAGCACAGCTGATGAACTACACATTCCACTTTGGATGAAAACCCTACACTGTTAAGGGGCCCATCAAGCCCAAACGGCAAATTTCAGTTCCACACGGTTGTCCTAACACCTCAAAGTACGAGGCCATACGGAGCTGTATGTTCCGCTTGACAAGCCCGCTTCCATTGTTCAAAGTAGGCCAGATACCCAGCACAGAGCCTGGCTGTAAAAGATGCATACAGCGATTGCACATGCGGGCTGGTTTACAAAACAAGCAAAACCATCATGTAATATTTACCAAAATTTAATATGCGAGAGTCACGTGGAAAAGAAGGGGCCATAGAATATCCAGAGGGGAAATATGGCACAGCCAAGGATTTTGTGTGTGATTTTTCTCTTTAAAACAAAAAAGAAAAATACAACTAGTTTCACGAGTCTAATAAAAAGTGTTTGTTTGGCAGGCAGCCGAGTCAGATTCTGTCATATAGATAGAAATGTGATACGACAGGGAGGAAGCACCTGGGTGGTGCTTACTGCATCATGTAGACTAGCTGGGTGGGTAGCGTCCCTGTTATCACCTCCTGGCCAATCAGGTGCTTTCATTGTCAGCCATCTTCCCTCCCTATGGGCTCCTCTTTCAGTTCAGCAGGGTTGTAGTTGCAGTCTCTTTTCCTGGAGCGTCACATTTTTGGACATATGTTTTCCATTATTTTGTAAGAAAGGGTTTATAAAAGTTTGGAAAATATTATTAGCACATTTTAAAGGGTAACGCTACATATAATTTACATATAACATGTGAGCTTTAACAATATAGATGGATAAGGATTTTGTAAGCAGTTATTACACAATGGTAATGCTGTTTTTGTGAAAGCTATAGCCTATATTAGACATGGCTCTCTGCTCTCTTTTGTCGTCATACTGGTGCTCAATCCATGCACTTATGGAATACATAAGCATGTTTATGCCCTCTCCCTGGTGTTGTTACCTTACTACAAACAGCTGTGCCCCAGCCCTAAGCAAAGAATTAAATAGGAGCGCTGGAAGCATGTGTGGGGGAAACAAATCCATGAATACATAATTCCTTTAACATAATTCTGTTTTTAGATACAGTATTGAGAATTGAATGCAGCATTTCACAAAAACCACATTAAGTTACTTGAACACAAATTACCTGTGATCTATGAACAGGCTATATCTATTTTAAAGTTGTGGTTATTGTTTATGAGCAAAGATTTAAACAAAGAATTATGACAAAAAAAATAAAGCATTACAACTAAAAATAAAACTAATACAATGGTTAATAGCAGAGTTACTATATAAATTGAATTGTACATTTAATTGAGCAGTCATTTGACCTCTAGCAGAGGGTGATTAAAGAAAAAGACTTGCTATCACAGCCAAAATACATTACGTGAGCTGAGTGATGAGCTA
>JAOEGT010061670.1:0-17505 GCA_025447795.1 Speoplatyrhinus poulsoni
AGCAAGGACTTGTTGTGTTTGTGTGTGTGTGTGAGAGAGAGAGAGAGAGAGACAGACAGAGAGAGAGAGAGAGAGAGAGAGAGAGAGAGAGAAGGTGGGGGAATGGATACAAATTGAGAGACGTCTTTATAGAGATATGTTTTGCAGCACTTAGTCAGTAGGCCATCTTTAAGTTATTTGTGCAGCACTTAGCCAGTAAGCCATCTTTACATTGGGGATTCCCATTATTTACAGAGCTCCTGTCGTGCTAGCCTACTGCATCTACATGGGGTTTAGCACACTCTATGCTGCTACAAAATCCACTAGGTCTTTCAGATCCATTGTTTAAATCAATCTTATGATAATGGTCAGCGCAATAGGAAATGAGTGAGCTAAGCACCTTGGTTGGAATCTCTTTTTAATTTTGTCCTTATCTGTTATGCATGACACTCCTGATTAGACAGTCTAATATTTCACACTAGTTCCTACCCTCACCCATGAAGGGTGTGTCATGACCGAGAGAAGTAAATCATGGGTACATGCGGCTAAAATTGGTTTTCTTAGGAGGGTGGTTGGCATCTCCCTTTGTGTTGAAAGGAGCCAGTTGAGGTGGTACAGGCATCTGGTAAGGATGCCCCCTGGTCACGTCCATCTGAGAGGAGGCCTCGGGGAAGGCCCAGGACTAGGTGGAGAGATTATATCTCCACGTTGACCTGGGAACGTCTCGGGATCCCCCAGTCAGAGCTGGTTAATGTGGCTCGGGATAGGAAAGTTTTGGGTCCCCTGCTGGAGCTGCTGCCCCCACGACCTGACTCCAGATAAGCGGATGAGGATGGCTTGATGGATGAATTACAGGAAGAACACAGATAGCTGTAGTGTTAAACAAATAAATACGAGACAACATGCAGAACTGTCATTTCTCTGCAAATATTTTGCTTAATTTTCAACTTTAAAGCTCTCAGAACTGCAAATGGAAAGGCACTGCAGAATGGACGATACTAGGTCGAATCACAATTACACTTCAGCCAGTGTTAAAAAGCAGCGCATGAAAAAGTGTGACTTGTTGTTGTAGCTTCTGCGTCTCGTATAATATTCCCTATCATTTTCCCCGTGGTATAATGTTACCAGACCAGGGCTCTCAGCCACAGGCAAACAGACACATTTTGAATACCATGACTGAACCGTTGCTCGGTATGTGTTCACCATAGAGTAGCATGTGCTCTTTTTTAACACACACAATACAAACTGTCACAGCTGAGCACTTCTTTGAGAATGCCAAGCGTGTGCATGTGTGTGGACATTTTCAGTGGACATTGTGTGTGTTTTTGAAATAGTTTTAAGTGGAAAGTGCACTTTGTGTTTTCAGGGCATGTGTTCCGTGTGCATGTGTGTGTATGTGTGTGCTTTCAGTGAACATTGTGTGTGTTTGTGTGTTTAAAGTACTTAAGTGGACTGTGTGCTCTTGTTATTTCAGGGCATGGTGTTTTTTTTGTGTGTGTGCGTGAGCATGCTCTTTTATAGACACTGACTGCTTAGTGCTTACAGGACTGTGGTTCCACTGTTTGGTGAAGAGTCAGACAGGGATGAAGCGTTTTGGCTGCACGTTAACAAAGCTCTTAACAAACCCCCACTAACGAACCCTAAGGACAGCTCTGGGACAGCCCCCCTTCCCGAGCACAGCTTAATTAGCATGACAAATAAGGGCTTGTTATGCAAACAAGTTCATCTGCATGTCTTTACCTGTGACGCCTGGGATGCCAGGCAAGGTGCGGTGGACCTTCCAAATGTTTGATCGCATGAATCACATGCAGTTTGAACTTACCGTCTTTGAAAATGTGAAAATCTTCAAAAGCACCATAGCAATAAAATGTATTATGATTAAAGGTACAGTCAGCTATTGCAAGCTAATTGTTGGTTTATACACTTTTTGTCAAAATAGCCAAATATCTTCTCTCATTTTGCTAGCTTACCGTTCTCTGTCCGTGCTGAAAAAATACGCCGGCACCCCTACACAGACCTGGCTCCGTAAATAGGAACATAAACAAAGCGGTCGTACACCGCTCACAAGAATAGTGTCGCTTGGCTATGCAATACATTTCAACATGTGGGGCGGAGCTTCTGAGGAAGTTTGATTTGATTGGAGCTTTAGGTTAGCAAGCGTTCTCGAGAATGACTAACCCTGCCTTTAATATACATCCAGCCTTGTAGGTGTGTATGTGGTTAAACAGCCTATTTAGACACATCTTACTTTTGGTTTATATTCGTTGCACACTAATTATAACAATTTCTGCAATTACTGTAAGTCCTCAGTTCCAAACTGTTCCATTCATTGGACACTACGTCTCTAAAATAATGCAAAACGACATTCCAAAAAACAATGCCCACTATCAGAGCCCTCCGTGACCAAACTGGAAATAGGCAAATATCCTAAACAGATGGTCCAACTGTCACAAAACTTTGTATGCAAGATGAGTATTAGGCCCTGAGGCCATGCACACTTGATGGAGCAGTTGCGCCTCATGGGGGCGCTGTAATAGAAAACCCTTAGCTCTTACGTTATGTTTTTGACACTTTTGCCACTGCAATCGCACTTTTAGTAATCCGCACAAATTGGTCGCTATAGAGGTCAAGGCCGTTAATACCCTACTGGCTTGCCAGCCATTAGCTGCTGCTTGCAACTGTATATCCATTATATTATTACAGTAATAATAGCCTCTGCATTGACAACAGACTTAACACTAGAAGGGCGCTGTACCCAGGCAGGGCTTCCTGACTCATCTCCCTTCCCTACTGACTCCTGGAAGCCCTGCCTGGGTACAGCGCTACAGGAGAGGTTGTTGAACGTGGAGTGGAGAGAGAGGCAGGTAGGTCACAAAGGCAGGGGATTACAGAGCAGCTGGAGTGTTGTGCACATGGGAGAGCGAAGGTTATGTTGACATGCCTAGCTAGGCTGGCGCCCGACAACTTCACACTGCGTAGTAGTAGCGTTGTGTCAGCATACATTCCTCCTTTTAGCGGGCGCTTCCATTGAAAACCAAAGTTCTGACAGTACAAGGCTGAGAAAGGCTTTTGAACAATAACTGTTATTTCTGGAAGGTTTAGGAAAATAGCCAGCAGGGGAAAACTGTGAGGGCTGTATAAATCAGTTGCTTCTCAACAAGTCCAACCCCAGGACCCACATTTGTCCTTGGTCATTATTAGGTCATGACCCAAAAGTACTTTCTCTGAACTATTATAATTTATTTGACAAAACACTTGCAGTAATACACAATCTCTATATGCACCGTTCAACACATGAGACAAACAAACAAACAAGAGTTTTAACTTTCAAAAATAAAAGCCAAATTAACTGACTTTTTGCTGGGTCCTAAACACGTCTGTAACCCACTCCACACTAGCTCGCGACCCACTTTTGGGTATGGACCCGCCAGTTGGGGATCATCAGAACCATACGGTTGTTTAGACTCTAAAGTCTAAAACCGTAATGGCCTCCCTTCAAGACAAAGCTCTGTTGCCGCTGTGGTCCACTCTGTTAGGAAGAAGGGGCCACTGTGAACTCTTAACCCCGCCCCGTCGGGCGTTGGGCCGAGCAGCGGAGTGCTCTGAAGCGTGACAGACCCATCGCGATTGGTTCCTGGCTCCGTCGTGCATCATCCTGGCACCGATCTCTGGGGTCGATGGGTTTGACCTCTGCACGGCAACGGGGTTCCTGATGAATCGCTCACTCTGGCCAACACACACCCAGGGGTCTAATCTGTGTGTGAGTGTGTGTGTGTGTGTGTGTGTGTGTGTGTGTGGTCCACGCCAAGTAGACGTCTTTAGGTATAGGTTATACATAAGTTTATACTTATTCAGCATATGATAGTGTACAATAGCAACTGTGCCACAAAGGTTGTGCATTTGTGCTTGTGGGTAATCTGTTTGGTTATCTTAAGGTTGAATTGGCCCAACATGAGAGATCTTGGCAACATTTGGACTGCAGGGAACCACTTTTGAGGAGCACAATAGGTGTGTGTGTGCGTGCGCGTGCGCGTGTGCGTGCGTTTGGCTCATTAGAGTGGTTGTGCAGACTGTTTATCGTCACGGCGGCCATGCTGGGATTGGACGCAATTTGTAGTCATCTTTGATCAAGCAACACACACATACACACACACACACACTTTATCTCTCTCTCTCTCTCTCTCCCTCTCTCTCTCACGTCAACCTTTGACTTTGTATCCCCGTGACCTTGGGGGCGCTGTGCCAGGCGCTGCCGCTGAGATCTCGGGGTAGGGGTTCGAGGCAGAACGGAGGGAGTCTTGGCCGCAGATCACGCGACTCTTCTCCCTTCCTCCCTCCCTCCATCCACCCACCCGTCCATCATGCTACTGGAGGAGAGCAGAGCTTCTCCCCTCAGCTGACAGATGGCTGGGGAACTTTTGGACGTTAGGAGGAAGTGAATATCTAATGGAGCTCATTCGAGAGTTCAACCGGGCAAGACCATTTATTTTCACACTGCATGGACATCGATTCCTGCAGACAATAGAATACAACAGTCTGTATGGATAGTGCGCATGATATGGGTTAATGTTTGCAGCTATTAAATGTGCTGTGTAGGATATTTTAAAACGTGAATATAGCAGCAAACAACAACTCTCTATGCTATTGCTTCCTATGACATCACGCTCCATCTGTGAGTGCTGCAATTTGTTCTCCCCTGTTCTTCGTTTACATATGGGATGAAGATAGTTTGTTTCCCTCGGGGAATTGAACTCTGATCTTCCACAGAGAGAGCGGACGCTCCTACAAGGCAGGCCAAAAACCCATGGGCCCTAGCCTGCGTCGCCAGACCATCCTATGAGGTGTCGGAGAGTGAGGATTAACTTCACTGCACAGCTTCCTGCTGGCCACCGTTACGCATAGCTGTCTGCATGTTAGTGTGTCTGTGTTTGTGTGTGTGTGTGCGTGTCACATGTAGCATTTGTTATGGTCGAAGATGCTGGTGCGCTTAATGGGACATCTAGGCAAAAGGCCATATACAGTATAGAGTCATTTCTGGGCATTTTTTGGTCAAGTCATATTATTACTCACTCTGGGCTCATTTCCCACTCCACATACAAGTCCTGCACCTCTGTGTAAACATCACTATCATGGCTAATACCATAGATGTTTGTGCTCTAAATTTTATTTTGTGCAGTACTGGTATAACACAGTTAAGTAGAAAATGCATTTGATGGGTAAAAAAGTATAACCTACATGAGAGAAAAGTTGAACACACTGAGACTAGCAAAACAATAAATAATGTTTTGCTTTATTTAACCAGATTCAAAAGAATCCACAGCTTTATGTTCTGATTGCTCTATTGCAGGGGTGGGCAATTATTTTCACTTGGGGGCCACATTGAAAACGTCAGAGAACTTTGCGGGCCACGTTACTTTGTTAACACATTTTAAAATAAAACACAAAACAGCTGACTGTTAACTTGCATATAAACACAGTATGAATATAGGCAATTCCTATGCAACACCATTTTCATAATCAAACCTAACAGTTGACTTTAACTATGTTTTCTTTTACGCAGCAGTAAATTAAGTAATATTCTGCATAGCTTATCAAGTAATTTTATGTTGTATTATTATTTTTATGTTTGATGTACCGGGCGGGCCGGGTAGAACGTCTCAAAGGGCCGCATCCGGCCCCCGGGCCTGACTTTGCCCAAGCCTGATTTAAAGGAATCAACAAAAACGTCCAAAAGATGCAATTTCTACCCAAGAAAGTGGGTAAAGCCAGCAGTGGCATGTCACAGCATTTGGCATATGAATACTTTTCTAAGGGTGGAGTCAGCAATTGTAAGCTAATACACTTTTTGTCAAATTCAGTGAATATCTCTAGCTGTCCGTTCTGTGTGGCGAACATTGGGTTCTCCTGAACCCCTGACTCCACCTTTAAATCACAATGGCAACACATGGCTATTTATTTTAAAACAGTTTAATCTATGTTGTTGTAAAAATTCTCATCGCCTTTAACTGGTTACCAAAATCAGTGATCTTATACTGCACGTCACTAAAACATGCAGAGAATGGAACAATAAACACTAACCACTTGTGTTACGTTAGCTCCAGGGTGATTACATAAACAGATAGTAGGGTCCAGGTTATGTAAAAGTGTTTTAAGAAGACTGGAAGCCAATATATGTTCCCTCTCCGTGAGACTCAGCAACACCATCCCACAACTGAGTACGTGGATCACTGCCAAACCGAAAGAGAACTTTTCCCTGCAGCTTTTTCCTGTTTGAGCGCAGCACATTTATTTTGACGTACACAATACAGCAGCTATACTAAAAACCAAGGCCATAACTGAAACCACCAGAAATTACACTAGAGAAAACTTTTTAGTTAAATCTTTGAACTTGAAACTTTCCCATGCAATACTACTGTGCTGTAGTTGTGGGGCTTTGGCTTCAGATTTGACATAAAACTATGAAAACAGTCTTGGGTTTTCTTCATTTCACTTTGGTGCTCCTGTGACGGAGATCGTCTGACCCCCGGCCCCGGGAATTGAACCCCGATCTCCCACGCAGAGAGTGGACGCTCTACAAGGCAGGCCAAAAACACATGTTCTCTAGCCTGCGTCACCAGTGTCCTATGAGGTGTCGGAGAGTGAGGATTAACTTACTGCACAGCTACCTGCTGGCCACCGTTACACTCCCACCAATTACAAATGTGCCTGGCCAGGTTACTGATGCTTCAATAGGGCCAGTAGCGCTGGGTATTTAAGCCAGTAGATTGCCCTGCCTCTGGTTCTCTCACCTCAGTAAAATCGTCAGACAGTTATTCCCCCCTCATAAATGGGAGCCAAACAAACTGTGGAATTCACCAGTCTGGGAGGAACTTGATTTATTGTTATTATTAAAGGCCCCTAACTTCCCCCATTGTTCTAAAATACTGTAAATACCTTTTAATTTTCCCTCTCAATGTTTTGTGTGGGCCATAATTATTGGGATCCAAGGAGAGCAGAACCAACAACTTTCACTTTTTCTTTGCACCATGCCTGACCGTGAAACGTCACGGCAAAAGTGTTGACCTTCAACCTACAATGTGTTGTTTGCTTCCTAAAGTTGGTTCACCTTCACGCCCAAAACGAACCGCATCAAAATTCCCTTGGAAGCAGACCAAGACACCTCATGTCAGGCCGACTAGAGTTACAATGTTTGGTGTGCACTAGTCTCACAGAGCCAGCTTTAACTTACAGCTTTAACTTTAACCCACCTACTTGACAGGAAAGGTATTTTGATTGCCAAGCATGATGGTCAACTACTTAAGTAATTGACCAACTCATACAGTAAACATATACTGAAGAATTTGAGGCAACATAGGCAAACATGCACTTCAGGAACTGATCAGTTAACACATCCAGTCCAAAAAAGAATAGTGCCTTTACAGTACAAATACACAGTTGTTAACTGTTGTAATTGTTAACTAGATGAATTAATAGCAAAAACCTTTTTTATGTCCCCACAAATAACCGACCAACCAAACCATCAAAATAATGTTTGGAAGTGATATTTCCATATAACGGTTTATTTTACTTATAAGGGGTTGCTTTGAAGAGGAGCAGAATTATTTTATTTCTGTTCTGATTGGGTAACATGGCTTTGACACCTTCAAACCAATTCCTTCCACCTTACTTACAATGGTAACAAACAGGTTTAATAGCTTATCTTTGAGCAAACATCTGCAGATGGCACACCAAGATACCGTACCAGTGAACCTTCACTGAGCATGATGAGGGGAAGGGCCGTGGTATAAAAACCCCAGTGATGTAAGTATTAGGATTCAACAATACCCCGCCCCTCATTTATATTCCTTAGGACTGATTTGCACTGTGTGTGGAATTACCAGGCTACTTCAATTAAAAGTATTTGCACAGCTTTACAGGGGGGTTCTAAATTGCCTCGGCTAATATTCCCATTCACGGTCTATCCCCGAAAGCCAGTTATCCGAGAGGAAATGAAATTGGATTAGTGACTTTGTGACCTGTCAGGGGAAAGCCACTATATGACTATGGTGAACAGTTTAAGCAGATTACCCACAATAAGGGAGATTTGTTTATAATGCTAGACTAGGTTGTGACAACAAATATGGGGCAATATAGGTTGTGACACCGAGAGTCATGTGACCAAAAGACTAATAGCATGCCCAATGTAATTCTCCCAGAACCGACCTCTGTGTCTCAGGCCAAGCAGCAGAACTTTTAAACAGTTTGGCAAGCTCTTCTGGCGTTGAACAGGAATTCGCCCTTATTTACAGTAGAGTGGGCTGCACACTCTCGTGCATAAGCTGCCGTAGCATGCTTTTTATATAGAAGTGCTTCACTTCCCATGAGCATTTTTCAGGAGTTCTTTGTTTTAACTGGCGCAGTCGAATGGAATCTGGGTTGTCTACAAACATTCTGGTGATTTGTACTGAACAATGAACCCCATGAGTGATTCATCTATTCCACATTGTAAAGCAATGCTTCCTAATACAATTACTTTTCATACTGTTATATTGTTATATTGTTATACTGTTATACTGTTATATATTTATATTGAGCTACGGTACATACAGCTACATTCAGTTCCTTGGAGATTGATGAATGGCCTGGTAACATCAGACCTGTCTCATTAGCAGAATGTGGTGGCACCGGGGGTAACGACGGGATAATGAGTTTAGGCGTTGATCCGTAACCAATCAAATTAGTCAGCTGACATTAGGGAAGTAACCGCTTCAAACACAGCATCAACATCAAATGTTTTTTTTGCCAGTAGTGTGTTATGAATAATAGTGTAACTCATCTGATCTAGTATCAGACTATAATATATGTTTTATATTATTTTGTAAATATTTCTCAGATAAAATGTTTATTACTATAGTATGTATATTTCAGTCAAATGTTTTATTTCTATGTGCTTGCAATGTAAGATGTCCTTGAGTGTTTAGAAAAGCGTCCCAAATAAAATGTATTATTATTATTATTATTATATGAAGAACAATCAACGATTGCTTCCCAAAATGCCTTGCTGCACTAATGACCAATATATGAATGTGCACTCTGAGTTTATGGATGTGCTGGTTAGTTGTACAAATCATAATTAGCAACAGTGCCAAAAATGTTGAGACAAATAACTTATATATTTACTGTATAATAATGTATTATAGACCAAATGCAATCTACAACACAAGGAACATTAGAGCAAAGACACAATAAAATAATGGGCAAAAAACAAGCCTACCTAACTACATTATGAATGCTACTTATAAAATACTGAATGCAATGCTGTTATAAAGTACTTTATCAAGTTCAGCATTAACATGTGAAAGTCAAGCATTCATTAGATAATTATATTTTACCTGGAAGGCAGTATTTGTATTCATAGTTCATGTATGTTAATCATAAATGTATGATAATTTATGTTGGTGACAACATAAATGATCTTTCCACTAGGCTCTTTCTTAGAAAACATACATTTATTTCGAAGCTAAATATGAAATGTTTTTCATGTAAATAATTCACATAAACAAAACACTTAATTGTAGGCTACACACTGGCACACATATACCAGTATATTGACAATGCCTACAGCGGACATTTTGACATCACAGAGACGCTAATTGCTGAAATTCTGCAATCCTTTCTTGTCTCTCTGTAGAGGTTTGACTTCATCAAAAGCACCGAAAATTATCATGGAACACCAGAGACAGGGGGTGGGGGGGCTAGAAAAAGGCCTGCTTATCGTGTCCAAACACAGAAGCCTTCTGAAGCAGCGGGAGTGTTATAAACGTAGGCGCTCAAGGCATGCACAAATTATTAGACCAGTGGGATATCAGATCACTTAATTGACTATTCTTGTGTTAGCTGCAGTGTGCAGCACATGCAGACACAAATCATAATAATAATATCCTCTAAGGAGGGATATTGTGTTACATTTTCTTTAAAGGGGAATGATGGTTCATGATTTATTCATAACATAGCCTGGCCAGGGGCATATTGGGGCGTTTACTCTGTGAGATTACATTTGTTAAGTCGTTTGTTAAATTGTAGAGAAGGATGATGCCATGTAAATTTACACGCACTGTCTAGCACAACCAGTCTTTTTGTTGACACCCATCTTGGAGTGAAATAGGGTTGGGATTGAGCCTGTAGGTCAAGTTAGCTGTTTAGTGTCTTAAACCTGAAGTTGGATTTTTAGCCTCAAGTTAGCTTAGTGTCAAACCTGAAGATGGACTGTTAGCCTCAAGTTAGCTTAGTATCAAACCTGATGTTGGACTGTTAGCATTGAGTTAGCTTGTAGTGTTTAAAACCTGAAGATGAACTGTTGGCATTGAGTTAGCTTCTAGTGTTTAAAAACCAGATGTACTGTTAGCATTGTGTTAGCTTCTAATCTCACAGAGCCAGCCTATACTTACATAAAGTCTTGGGGATCTGCCTACTTGATAGGAGAGGTATTTTGATTGACATACATCAACCAACTATGTAACTCAACTCAAAATCTACTTACAGGGGTCTATGCATCAGACGTTCAGCACAGAGTTGCTTATGTGACGTAGTGCTAATGGACAGGCTGAGACTAGCCTTGAGTTAGCTTAGTGTCTTAAACCTGAGGATTGACTTAGCATATATAGCGTAACAGTGTGGTTCCAGAAGTACATTTCTCATTCATGCTCTCTATTGACTTTTTGGAAAACACTTACATAAAGTTTTGGAACCAAGCCAAACAGCTACAAGATTGTGAATCGATGGTATATGCTCCGGTAAAAGCCACAAGTCCGTATGATATCAACCTTGTTTTAAGATAAATATGATATACATGAAATATATTTGTGATGTAACTACTGCAGTACCCACAATCCTTAAGTGTAACAGCGACATCTCTTATTGGTGGAGCTGGCTTTTCTTGTGATACCATCCTGATCGCTCAGGTTTATTTGGAGCTTCAGAGCCATTCAGAACTCTTCTCTCGGTTACCATGGAAATGTTTTATACCCTGTAATGTCATGTCGGCTATTGGTAGTACTGAAAAGTACAATTGTTTATGTTACAAGTATAAATAATATAAAAACTATTGTATAGTATATACTATTATAATGGTATACTATATACAATTAACTTTCCCAAGCCCCGCCTCTTTTTGCATGTCCTCCAATAACAGTTGAGCATATTTTGTTGTAATATCTTTCTATGGTGTTTTGTCCTTCCTAGTTACAGTAACTAGGTAGGACAAGTGAAAAGGGCGGGGCTTGGGAAAGGTCAATACGATAACTAATTAAGAAGAACCGAGGAAGAATATGCATTTTCTGGGATTCACAATGTGTTACAGTATATGATGCGATTAGTTCCTTCACTATTGAAATGAATGATGTACGAAGTCTTGTACCTTAGATGGCTTGGTGCCAGGCTTAAAACTATTTATATAAGGATTTTACGAAAAGTCAATGGAACAATGAATGGGAAATGTATTTCCGGCACCACAGCCCCCAAAAATTATTGGGGCGATCACTGGTGTTACGCTGTATATTGTCTTCTGGGAGCTGGTTGTGTGGAGCACAAGTCCATAACTGAAAAAATTAAAGGTTGCATTTGTCTCTAATTCTGAATGGCCACACTTTACTTGTTGGTGCAGGCAGCCCACCTTGTCTGCATAATTATTAAATTATGCAGATTTAGCGATTTAGGCTATTGTGGAGCCACAGCTTGGCTGGTTCCCACCGAGCTCGGTGTATATGAGTAGTCATTATAGTGTTGCCATGGTTCTGTACCCGTGAGGTTATGTTCTGCCAGTGCATGAGTGTGAAAAACACATTTATACAAAATAAATAAGGCAGCGTTATGTAGTTAAATGTAACTATGTAGCTATACTGCATGCAATACCTTTTAAATACAACTTTATTTATTTTATATGTTTTATAGGTGGGGTCAGCTATCAAGAATTACTATTTGAATTTCAAAATAAAAGCACCTCTCCCTTCAGTGCAATGGGGTGCTCCCTTGGAAGCTCGGCCCCCCACATTGGACGTGTGTGGCCAAAGCTGGGACAGTGTCTACACCACTTTGTGTTCCCATTTACGGTGCCAGGGCTGTGTAGAAACACCAGATTATTTTGATCAGCGCGCACACAGCAGCTACATACTAGCGGGCTGTGAGTGATGTCTGCTGAATGTGACAATAAGTTAGATTACAATCACTCCACAATTAATATTGAAACATTGACCGTTGCTCTCTCATTTAAAATCTTTGTATATATTTCACTCACAGTTATTCCAAACCAAATATATGGTGTTCTGGGGATCAAGGATTGTAGCTTTCAAGTACAGGTAAATAAAACACAAAACAAAACACACATTAATATGAATACATACACCGTTATATATACATTCCCCATCCTACTTTTGTGTGTGACAAAAACCAGCACATGCACGTACATGTGACCTTTGATCTTTTCAAGAGCAGACCATGCAGCCAGCCAAACCTGCTGAGATTTGGTTTAAATCGCTCCTCCTCATGATGAATGCAGTGTAGCAGCTGCCTTGGCAAGCATCTAAATATTCAGTCAACAATGTCTCACTCAGGCTGCTCTCCAGTAGAATGACACATCCCACATCCGTGAGGCTGTTCCTTGTCACAAACAACAGTCTTGCTTTGCCATCACCCCCCACTTCCCCTCAGAAGCATCCCATTGATTGAGATAGGTCAAGCACTGTGTGAGGCTGTCAGAGCTGGCTGTAATCACAGTCGTTGTTTCCTGTCTGTGATCAGAGGTGCAGTATTGCAGAGCTGCCAGGAAATGAATAGCAACGTAATTAGCAGGTTTATTGTGTTCCATCCATTATACCACTTCTGCTTGAGTATTCTGTTGTTGTGTTTTGATTGATGGTTCATTTAATGTGGTTGGTGTGTGGTGGGGGTATAGCTTGCTGTGTGTGTGTGTGTGTTCCTAGCCAAATGTCCACTGACAACCAAATACATATTTTTCCACGTTACATTACACTACGCATGTTAGCAGTACGTTTCTCAGAAACTTACTGCTAACATGCTGGCTGAATTATTTCCTTGTATTTCCACAATATTCCTCTGTCTTGATGGTCAGAGACTAGTGTTACACTGTGGCTAGCTAATTTACTGTACCACATCCAGTGTCACGATGAAATAGTTTTCCCCCACTAAAACCTAAAACCTGCCCTCATCCAATGGTTACCACACTACCACAGTACTGTATGTTAACACTGGCATCTTGAAGCAGTCAAATGTACTTGTTGCTAATTCAGTTATGACCTCATAGTAAAACTCTGATCCATAAGTTTCATATGTAAGATATTCTCGGCTCCATTAAATCCACAGATCTCGTACCACTAACATCCTGACACAACCTGACAACCAGGCCCCCTATACCCACTAACTATCTGTGTGTGTGCGCGTGCGTGTGTATGGGCAAGGTTTATTATGGGGTTTTAAGGGTTGCAACCAAGGCCTTAATAATTCCCCTTTGGTGGGTGGGTATGCATCTGTATGTGTGTTGACCAGGGTTCATTGTCTGGGCTTCCCCACCATACGGACTAAGTGTGTGTGTGTGTGTGTATATTTATCTGTCTGCATGAACGTTGTCTCTGTCTGAGGAGTGGTGGTGATGTGGGAAGGGGGGTGTACTGTGTGTGTGTTTCTAAAGCCCACCACTCAATAATCACAATTAGCCAATTAGAAGACAGGAGACATATAATGAATGTGAATATGAATAACCCATAATAAGCAGCCAGGAACAAGACAGATCTATTCGACGCCACCCCCTTTTCTGCATTTACAGGAAGTTAGAGGCACTTAACACGCTGCCTGTTCTAATCTTGCCTATGTGTTGTGTTGTGTGTTGGGTTGTGACAGTCTGTCCTCACTCGCTTCAGGCCGTATCTCACAACTCTTCTGTATTTCATTACACTCAATTCTGAACACCACTCACAACAACAATATCCTAGTCTGGAAACTCCGTTCACTTTAGTGTTCACACAGGATGGCAAACCATCAGCGACCAGTGGGGCCAAGTGGGGTAAGAGCGATGACTTTGAAGCGTGTTGAGCGTATGTTTTGTAGTCAGTAGAGCTAGATGAAGTGATATAAACAGTTCACAACGCCCCATATTAACCAGCGAAACTATAATCTCAGCAAACATGGAGCTGAGAGCCATTAGTCTGGCGGAGCCATGCAACGTTTTCCCTGTGGAGGACGTCATTCAACGCTTAAATGACCCTTGTTCTATTAAGAGAAATAAGCCCATTTTGTGAATAGAAGATGGTCCTGGGATCCTTTACTTCAACACGTGAAAAATTGGAGCAATAACAAAAAGTATTTGCGTTTATATTTCTGTTTATTAATACAAGCCTATAATAATCAGGGACTGAGCGTGTTGCTGAGTGACACGTACATCACTCCTTCATCTCCCTGTAACTGATATTGATCCAGGGGAAATTGAACAGAGGGAAAATGAACCTAGGGATTTTCCTGTCACATTTCTGGTGATTGTCCAACAACATCAGCCCTCCACTGCCTCAGACAAGCCCACCCACATCCTACTGCCACCCCCGCCCCATAGACAAAATGAGCCACCGGCGCTCTGCTTTTAACAGCGTCGCCGCTCCATGTTCATACCGGCTTGTGCGCCGTACAAATGCCATGTTCCGTTGTGTGCCTGGCTCTGTGCACCCTGAGGCATCGCTGGCCGTTTGATCCGCTAAGGCCACGGGTGAACCCTCCTGCTGTCAGCTTGAAGCCAAATGATTCCCCAGTAGTGCTTGTGAGGAAACGCACGCAGCTGCTATAACCAGCTGCCAGAGGAGGTGACTTGTAGAGGCTAGATGGGTCTTATATTTTAATTAAGCTGTTGTTTGGCTTGCTGTATCCACGAATCTGCAGTTAAAGTGGCAAATGGTCGTGCTTGTGACATCCTGGAGAAAGATCATTTGAACTAAAACAAAAACACCTCTCCCTTCAATGCCATAGGGTACTTCAGCAGACGCTCCGCCCCCCACATTGGACAAGTATTGCCATGGCAAGGGTAGCGTTGTGTGGTGCGGTCTGCACCATGTTGTGTTCCACACGCAAGCGCACACACACAGGCAGTGCTGGCGCTTCAGCATAGTGCTATAGACGTGGCTGTTAGGCGGGCACTAGCCTACTTGACAGCAGATGTGTTTGACTGACATGCAAGATGACCAAATAGATAACTCAATGACCAAGTCGGACATTAAACTCACACAGAGGAATTCGTTGGGAAACTTAGCAACACGACTCTGGCTATTGGCATGTCTTGTAAAGCTGTCAAATAACTTGTATTTGTAAATAAAGCAGTGAACTGGCGTCACACCGGAATAACCAGATGCATACTTGTGAGTGACAGTGCTAAGAGCCAATGAAAATCGCCTTCACATCCAGAAGGTTGCTCTATAGGCGTGTCGGTCAGCGCAGAGTTGCCTATGTGACACAGTGCTAATGGACGGAAGAGGCTGAGACTAGGTGAGCGCAAATAAAGAGAAAACCATTTTGGCTGCGAGGAGATAGAATTGTTGCAAGTGTTGCAGAGACTCCCCCCGAGGCTGAGGTACAAGTTTAGCGTACTTATTAATCTTAACACTTGGAGCAGTATATGCCCTGTGTCAGAATACAAGACACAGACAAAGAGGGTGTAACACACTAAAGGTGTGTGATTTATCCACAGACTTCGAAATTGGGAAACGTATGCTTGGTACCTCGTACACTACGAACAACACCTCACAACCAGGTGGGAGGGAAGATATAGATATGTGCCCCACATGGAAGGAAAATACATGCGCAAGTGTGAAAGTTCTGACCCCAGTTCCACTAACCCCATTCTGTCTTCCCTCTGCATTACTCAGATGGTTATCAGATAGCCTACAGTTAGCGCAAACACACGTTATTCATTACACTGCGTCTGATAACACCCAAACCATTTTCTACCCGATAAGAATAAGAAGCTATTCTGGATCAAATCTATTTTTACTGTCTTGGAAATTATGATTTAGTAGTCGCTCTAATTACGTTTAAGCTATAGTAATAAGTAAATATAAGTCACAATCCTTAAAGATAGTCAGCGATGCTGCGGAAAGATAGTTTATATTTATATAAAAACATCTCTCCCTTCACTGCCATAGGGCAGGGGTTCTTCAACTTTTTTGGGCCAGGGACCCCTAACAGGGAAGGACATTTTCCAAGGACCCCCTCATAATCTTATCATTTACAGGCATGGTCAGTCATTCTTATCAACTTCGAGCTCAAATCAAAACGGTATCGCTCTGCCCACTTTGAGAACCACTGCCATGGGTACCAAAGACATCACTTCCGATGTAGCTTCCGCCATATTTGTTCCCTACCCCCTATTATTTTAGACAGCGAATACAGTGCATGTAATTGAGACATAAATAAATTATTGGTTGCGATTTGAGATTCATATTACCTCGTCCAACTGTATTTTGTACCTTAGAATCTGCAAGCATCTGCGCCGAGTGATTTTTACCGACATAACGCCGGATAGGTTATTGGCTGGCTACCATAAAAACGGCAAATCACTATAGTCTTCTAGGATGTCTATCAATACGTGTGAATGTATCTTGAACTTTGTAGAGAAAACAGAATGGAAATATGGAGCTATCAATTAATGAGTAACTTGTTTGTAGAATGATAGGCTGTTATTCTTCGTTGACGTTGGTCAGTTCCCACAATTTATGCTAAATATGCCCAGAGCCTCTAAAATAAATTAATATTTGCACTGCACATGCTAGAAATAACCCGCCTATTGTCCAAAGGTCATAAAGACCTGAAATAATTTTCAAAACTAATGTCCTAATGTGTGTTTTTATATTTATCCTACACACACACACAGCCTATATGCAACAGAACGTAGAGCGAAGACGGGAAGGATGATGAAAACATCCTTAAAAAGTCAAGGTAACATGGAGAACCTGAGGGCTTGAAACTATCAATCTTCTGTAAAACTGAGTCACATGCTCAAACTTGTCAAAGACAGCTGGACAGAGGGCAGAGAGGGGTAATAAGCAGACGTTTGGATTTGAGACCTAATGGATGTGAACTTATTTGTAAAAAAAAATAAACAAGGACATTTTCACAAACGGAGAGGCATCAACACAGACAGTTTGCAGAGCATTAAAGATCAAGTCAATAGTCGAAACAAAACACGAGGATTACAATTTGAAATAACGGACAGCACCAACTCAGTGCATGAGAAGATTAGTTATTACTTGTTTCTAAGGACCCAACTTTGTAAGGCCCCTAACTCTCTATTCAGGATTACCACCATAGGCCCAGAGAACATTTAGAGTACAACTTCTCCCTATCTAGTAGACCTTGGCTGTAGCTTCACCCGAACTGGTGTGTATTTTTCCAACACATTACTGGGGTAAGGGCAAGGTTTATCCATCCATCCATCTTCTCCCGCTTATCCGGAGTCGGGTCGCGGGGGCAGCAGCTTCAGCAAGGGACCCCAAACTT
>JAOEGT010061697.1:0-17504 GCA_025447795.1 Speoplatyrhinus poulsoni
AACACGAACATGAAGAGAATATGACGAATATTTTTATATATTTAGGGAAATTAAATTCAAAATTAAATTAACTTAACTCAAATTATGATCATGATTTATCTTAGGCCAGCAGAGGCGGCCTTGCTGGCCCTGACGGCCCACCACTGGATGGTACCATCACAAAATCGATCATCGACCTTCGGCCTAGGGTGTTCTGGTACCACGTACAGTTATGACCATCCTTATGTTCGAACATGGTGTTTGTTATAGACAATCCATGACTAGCACAAAAGTCTAACAACAAACATCTGCTCGCTCGTTTAGATCAGGGAGACCGTTCCTCCCAAACAATCCTCTCCAGGTATCTCCATCATTGCCTACGTGAGATGTGTAGGCTACTGCATAGCAAAATCATTTTACGAGTAGCATGTTAAATGTCAAGAGCGGGAAATGCAGAAATGGATTATAAACACAAAAGCGGACAAAAGAAACAAATAATTTAAAAGGCAGCCGAAATGCAAAGCTTCTAAATATAGATAATTTACGTAACTTTGAGCAAGTGGTCCTCTTGCAAAATAACGTGTATTAAAACGTAACTGTGTGGAGCTCAATGGGACAGAGCAGCAACTGAACTTGTCAAGTGTAAAGCAACCCTAGGGTGTGCTCTCATGAAGTAAGTTCAACTTCATCTAATGTATTTACTATTTGACTATTGATCAACCAGTGCACTTTTCACTTGTCAATGCCAGTGCGCTGTCACCAATAATGTTTTCATTTGTCATGGTGCGCCGACGTCAGCTTTCATCAATGTTTGACTTGGGAGACGATAATCCATAGCCTTCTGACAATGCATATGTACTAGCCTATTGATATTAGGCCTATCCCATATCTCCTAAATGCTTAAAGGCTAGGTTTCTCCTGCAACGCATTTCACGGTTGCCATTTAAATTGGGTTACATTTAGAAATGGCTTGCTTCAAAATAGGCTATTATTGTTAAGGGCCCGCTTTCACCACTCTGCATTGGGGCCCATTGTTGCCTTGTTACGCCATTGGTTCCACACATCCAAGTTCTGACAGTAAGAAAAACGATAACCACTGAAATAATTATAACACTAGATGTTGCTAATCACTGTTTTTGTTTATTTAACTGAATCAAATGATCAAATCTACCCAAGCTATGTTCAATAACTGCGTTATAACTAGGTGGGCCGGTTTATATGCATCATATACAGTATCATATGAGTGTACGTTAAATGTTTGTTTTACAAATTTGGAAAACAATGTTGAGGTCATGCCTGATGTTTCCTTACATATAAAATAATGATTTCCATGTCTTCCTCTCAGTGAGGAATAAAACATATTCAATATTATTAACACTGGTATCAGTGCAGTACACTGCTGGGGGTAAACTCTCACTTTAAGTATTGAGAGACCAAAACCCATCATGATTGTTTAGCAGCAGACATGACGACAGCAAGAGCTGAGATTTAACATAATAGATGTGGTCACTTGATCTTGCCAAATAGTGAGCCCGCATAAAAACAAAAACCTACTTAATAACCTAATTCTAAATAGTTTATAAAACCTTTATAAGGGTAGTCTTATTGTAAAGTGGTACCAAACTTGGTTATAGCATTGTGTTTGGTCCCACATTCAAAGCAAATTATGTCACTGGCCTTACCTCTAATGGGCCCGAGTGCAGCATCTTTCGCTAATGCCGTTAGGTCACTTCCTGAGTATCCAATAGTCATTCTGCAAATGTGGATTGCAAGAAATTACTGCACACTGACAGAAAGTAATGAAGTGGATATAATTTTGCTCTGTGTGCAATAAAAGGTAAACTACCCACTTTGCAAGATTTAGAAGCTCTTTTTGGTTAAGTGGATGTCCGTGCTTTCCCAAAAGATTTCTGAGCAGCGTATGTCTAGTCTGTAGGTTTGAAAAACACATCATATGACAAAGTGGAAAAAATATCTTGAAAATATTGTTTTTATATCAAACAGCCAAAATGTGTTCCATAATACCTCTTCACTTGGCAATGCCACATACACCCTTTTGGGAAACCGCCTGCAATAACAATGAGTAGGATTAGTCAAAAATTAATATCCTGAACACTGTCCATGAAAAGGTGCAGCACGTACCTGAGCACCGCTTCATCAAGCTCCTGGGGCCTGTTGGTAGCTCCCATTATTAGCACTCTCTCATCTGCTCCAGACTGCACCTGAAACCAGAGTTAACCTTTATGTACTGTACCTGACTATCGGTGCTGCATAGAGAAACTGTATGGCACTCCTACCCCATCAAACTCAATGAGGAACTCAGTTTTCAGTCGACGGCTTGCATCATGTTCGCCCTCCCTCCTTTCACAAAGCAGGCTGTCAATTTCATCTGAACAGAAGTTTAATAAAGGCTCAGAGCAGAAACTATTGGCAAGGTTTTGTGCATTGATGACCAATAATTTAGTAGTCAGTCATCCTAGAATAGATTCCATTAATACATTCAAAAGGTCAGCTGTACTGATTATAATATTACCCATATTTCACAAGTAAAAAGTTGTGTTTCCCTACAGAAGAAAATATGGATATATTCTAGGCAATTAATGGTAAATACAAACCAATAAAAATGACAGAAGGCTGTAGTTCTCTGGCAACGGCGAACAATGCTCGAACTAGCTTCTCACCCTCTCCCACCTGTCATGGAAATGTGACTCATAATGATGACAGTGTCAGCCAGTGATCAAGTATTACATAGTCCTCCACTGTCCACTTACATATTTAGAGGTCAAGCTGGCGGCACTGATATTAAAGAATGTGGAGTTTGATTCCATGGCAACGGCTTTAGCCTGACAAGAGCAAAGATAGTAAGTTTAACACACTATTGAATACTGAAAAACATGAGATGATTATACACTCACCAACATGGTCTTCCCATTTCCAGGAGGACCAAATAAAAGTAAACCTCGGGCCGGAGATCTAAGTCCAGTAAACAGCTATATGACATAATGTTAAAATTACTGTATTATCTTAATATTTTAAAGAATAGAAGCCTTCCCACACCATCAAAATGAATTGGATTACCTCTGGCCTAATGGCAGGAAGAATGACAATCTCTTGAAGTGCTTGCTTTGCCAGGTCCTGACCAGCAATGTCTTTAAATGATACCGATGTTCCACTAAAACAAACAAAAAGAAGATCATCCACTGCTCCCAATTTATTTTGTATTTTTCGTCTAGTGATTCTAAAACTAGTGATTACTGGTATGACTCCCTTTTCAGTACCTGTCAACAATTTCATTCATAATCAAGTTGGCCAATTTGCTGTCCACGTTTTTAAAATTCTTCATATCTCTCTTTGTGGGTGGCTTAGCAGCCACAGCTTTGCCATTTTGCAATTTTCCCGCCCGTGGTGGAACCTAGAAGAAATAACCATAATACCGGTAATTAAATACCAGCACCAAAATATACCAATCCCATGCTGATGCAACAGCTGATGATCAAAATAAATACATCACCTTTCCATCGCTAGATCTGGTGATTGTGGAGGGCTTAATGTGACTGGATACACCACCAACACCAGCAGGGTATTTAGGAACAATCTTAGGCTGGGTGTGGGGTTGTTGTAAGCCATTTACCCTTTTAGATGCCAATGTAGCCTCTGTAAATTACATTCTATTAAATATTAATTTATATTTCACTGGAGTACACACTTTTTGTCAAACTAATAAGAATGGTAGTCATCAATCTGAACAATGCCATACCTAAAATGCCAAGCCTTTCCTTTGCCATGGTGAGATTACTGATCATTTTGTCTTGAAGTTTTTTTGTTCGATCATACTGTTCCCCTGAAAGATGCCAAAAAAGACCATACATAAAAGGCATTCCAGAAATACTCTAAAATGCTTGTTAAAACGGCAAGACTTTACCATGTCCTAGGATCTCCACAGCAATACCCCTTTCAAGCTGGGAAATTCCTTTTTTGTACCACTTAACGGCCTCTTCCTTTACACCTACCATTATAAAAATTATGTACACAACATAATGTAAAGTATTAACATTATATCTTATACATTACTTAAGAATACTATATATAAACGGACCTTTCTCGTCTTCATCGATCCTCAATGCCAAAGATATGCATTCAAAAGCCTGTTTATGATGGCTTTTAATAACTTCACTGTTGTCTTTGCTCTTGGTACCCGTACCACCTGTTTTGCTCGACATGATTCTTCAGGCGCTTAGTCCCTCGTAAATTTCTACTTAATTTGTTAGAACTATATATTACATGAATCTAACAAAGCGAGCATAACTTGAATACTTTGCTGTAAATATAACTATTTTGCACTACATCGTAAAAACAACACATATGTACTTCCGGGTTGAAAGAGAGAAGACTTGATCTCGCGCATAGCTCTCGCGTGAAGCCTGCTACCGTAATAGACGCCTTTGCTAACATTTTCCGACATACTGGATCCTTCCCGGGATGCTTGGGATACTCTTTACCTGGTGTTTATCCATTTTAACAGCACCCAGAACCAGGATAACATATAACACAGCTCAAATTAGAAATACACTTAATTCATCAAAGCTACATTTTTGTTATTATGGGTTTATTTAAGCATTTTGCACATTTAGGGCTCATTTTGACATTTTGTTCAGACATTAAAATATGCATTAAATCGAGGTAAAATAAAAAATAAACTAGAACATATTATTACTTGAGCAGTCGTTTATTTGTGTCCACTAATGTCCTTATTAAAACGTATTTGGTAAAAATGCATGTTGACTCCGGCTGACGGATCAACCGATATTATAAATGAATGCACTTCTCAGTTTTGGACACGCCTTTGAGAAGATTCTACGAATCGTATTGCCTTTGGTGGCGTGATAACCAATCCACAAACTCTGACGTAATACTGTCACGTAATGAACTGCTTCATACACGCCTCTTTACCTGCTTCCATAAACCTCCGAATCAGTATTGTACATGAAGACTTGTGACAGTTCCTGGCTTCATACTCTTTCCAATCTTTATCTGAGACTAACCATTCGAAACTGACACAATTTATATGTTGTTATTTTGCTAAATGATATAGTGACCTTACAGCCCAATTGGTATTACCAACCAACACGACTAGACCGATAGCAATTTCTAGCATAGCCCTCCGGTTGAACTGGCCTTTGTCTCCATACTAAGTAAACAACCAAGTTATCTAGCATCTCGTTTGATTTGACATCAGGTTTGTAATTTTATTTTTCGCCTGACAAAGAGTTAAGTGAACCAAGATAGGCGGCTTGGGAACCAAGATGTCGAACAGAGTGGTGTGCAGAGAAGCAAGTCACGCCGGCAGCTGGTACTCTGCTTCGGGTAACTGTCAACAGGGAACCGGTCGCTTTCAGACTAATTTACCAATAGCACAGCTGAATATTTCTGGCTGTTTTATTTCATATTTTTGTAATTACCATTTTCGACCTATACTGGTAATTGTATTAATAATGTGTGAAAGACTGCACGGTTAGCACGGACTGTAATTCCAGCTAGTCAAACCTAAGCTAGCTCGATGTTTTTTTAAGATTAGATTTTAATACTATTGGTAATAAGCATTGGTAATAAGTACAGTACGGTACCGTACTTATTAAGATGTTCTCTTCATGACCGTTGTTCTTTCCGAGCCTGTTCAGCACATGCTACGGTATATCTATTGTAAAATTGAATGATTTCAATAAAGCAACGTCTGCGTTTTTGTTTTGTTTTTGCAAACCAATTTAAAGGAGATATCTTGGCTAACGTTGATGAACTTATTGGCCTGTTGTCTAGGCGGCTGGACTAAACATTATAAGCCAGCTTCCATAAACCTTTTGAAAAAAAAGTTCTGTTGGTTGCTGACTCTACCGACTATGTAAAGTGCCGAATTCTTTTCGTCTTAAGAACAAAGGATTGGGTAAGGCAGGGCTTAAAATTGAAGGTTCATGTTGCACTGTTTACCCCCTCCCCCATCTTACTAGCTAGCTGCTAGTTGACTACTGTACATTATTAAAACCAGCGATTTTGCTTGGCTGACACTTAAAAGCCAGTACTACGTATGCTCTCATTTGTTTGACTGACATCAACTCTACAGCATATAAACAAAAATCTAACTGTTTGAGTTGTCATGCCTGCTTAAATATTAACAGCATAGTCGGGTCCATTTAAATGCTTTCACAATGAGGTCATCTTAGTAATATTATTTGGATCAGCAGCTATGTAGTAGAACATGGTGTCAAAATGTATACATTTGTCAGTCTAAGTCTTTCTTGATGTCACAAATGTGAATTCCACATCACTGAAAGGTGGTGTTTTTACCTGTGAGGCATTTAGAGAAAATCTGTAAATTCCCCAATTCTAATGAATGATGCATATTTAATGCGTAGTCAAGTCGTCAAAGAGGTCTGACTTTCTTAATGCATTGCTTTTAAAATATGTGTATTAGAGGTTATTGTCCTGCATATGAACACACATTATCAATTTGGCAAGGGTGTATTTATTTAAAAAATTTTTGTTATATTGGCAGCTAAATGCATATGATGATTAATATATGGTGTAGCATGGTGTATTTTGACTGTATACAGAAATGTTCAATGTCTTTTCAGGATCCCAGCTGAATGCACAGTTAGAGGGTTGGCTGTCTCAAGCCCAGTCTACTATTAGACCTGCCAGAGCCATTATTGCACCGTAAGTACATACTTTGAAATGACAAAGCAAACATCTACACACATAATTTGCTAAATAATTAGTGATGTCCTCCTTTCCTAATATGATTATGAATATTATTTCATGAATATCACGATATGTCTTTCTGTTGTTGTTTTAAGGCATGCTGGGTACACTTATTGTGGTGCCTGTGCAGCACATGCTTACAAGCAAGTGGACCCATCTGTTACGTGAGTTATTTAGTTATTTATTTTTTCTTTTAGATCTATTCCTCACCATGTTAAATTGAATCAAATGGCTTCTATGCCTATTATAGGAGTTGCACATTTATAACATAATTTATAAAATTGTAGTTTTTTCAAATTTAATTTATTTGCATTTTTATATACTTTCAGTCGTAGGGTGTTTATCTTGGGACCCTCCCATCACGTGCCCCTCTCCCGCTGTGCCCTCTCTCCGGCAGAGGTCTATAGAACACCCCTCTATGACCTGAGGATCGACCAGAAGGGTATTCACTGCTTTAATGCACACTATTTCACCCCCACTCTGTTTTTGTTATCTTGATATTGCAGTTCATAAAGGCTTTGCCTAAAGATTGTGAGGGACACACAACTATGCAGAACAGTGCATACTGGTCATAAAAAGAGAGTTAAAGACTAAGGGCGTACTCACACTAGCCCAAGCACGATTGTCCCCCCTTCCCATTCCCCCGCTGGCCTGCACTCACACTGCAGTTAACATTCAGTGCCAGGGCACGCTTACTCCAAAACATTATGTTGGCTACTTGGTTTCAGGACAATAATTGTTTCCACATAATCGTTCAACTGGAATATGTCCTCGATGTCCGACGAGCTATCAGATTTACAAAGTGCATCCCGTACCTTCAGATACTGAGCACGCAGTTTTTTCAGCTTTTGCCGACACTGCTCATATGGTTATTTGATACTCACTAGTAAGTAGATACTAGATAGTTTTTGTGTGTTGTATCCAGTTGCTCCCGAATACTCTCGTCTGCCCAAATTTCCAATAAACATTGCACTTCTGCCGTAGACCAAAGTGTTCCCTTTGCCGCCATGCTGTATGTAATGAAACAACTGTCGCGTCCTCGGGCACTGCGATTACATTAATGCGTACCCCGCCCGAGTCCAACCAAACTGTGCCCTGGCCCAACTCTTTTAAGTGGGCCACGGCACGGTTAAGCGGGCAGCAGCCGGGCACGATACGGAGCGATCACACTAGTCAAACGAACAGGACTTTGGGGTCAAACGAGCTCGGGCACGGTTTACCTGGGCCAAGTGTGAGTACGCCTTAAGTGAGCCTATTAGGGCTGCTTGAGGAGTGGTGAGAAATATGAGCCACTTGGCACAGAGGAGGGGCATTCAAACCAAAACAACAAAGTTTTAGTAATGGTGGTTCTAACCAAAAGGGTGAAAGTATAACTTTTTAGAATCTTTTATAAATGGAAGTTGAAACAAGCTATGCCCATTCCTGATTGTGTCAGACTTTTCTAGTTTTGATTGAGTTACAGGTTGTAGTTCCTCTGTGCATGCTCCAATCAGCTTTTGGAGGTGAACTCGTTATACTGTAAGTAATATTAAGGTTAGACAGTTCCCAGACTGGATGATAATAGCATTCTCTCTGATGTTAAGACACTTTTAAAAAGAGATTTCCTTCTAGATGACTTCCTTTTAAAATAATCTTTCACAGTTTAAATGCACAAATAAAATAAAGAAACCCACAAAAGAATCACTCTGTCTTGCAGTTTATGCCGACCTCTGGAAAACTGGAATGTTTGAGAGGATGAGTCTGCAGACAGATGAAGATGAGCACAGTATTGAAATGCATCTGCCTTACACTGCTAAAGCCATGGAGAGGTAGGACAAAAACAGCATGTTGGTTAAATAAATGGTCATGCTTTTCTAGAAACTTGCTAATTGCTATTCTTGTTAAAGCTGCAGTATCTAACATTTCTACATAATACATTGTATGATAGTGTAGACCTAAGTCATCCATCCATCCATCGTCACCCGCTTATCTAGAGTCGGGTCGCGGGGGCAGCAGCTCCCACAGGAGACCTCAAACTAAGTTGTACAGTGTACATTTTGATTTGTGTGTCTATATACATAGTTTCATTACTTTGCATGTGTTGTATTCTAATGACATTTTTTGGTATATTTTGTCAATGTGCTATATATGAGGCTCCATGCAATGAGACTCTATTACTATGAGAGGCTTTTCTGAGAGTAGGCTTCTCCTTTTTAATTAGAGTTTGACTGTAGGGATTTAGTTATGCCACTTTTAGTGATTTATTCAAGTTTGAGAAAGTAATTCTATGTTAGTACGTAAGATTGGATGCTTATGTTACCACCACCATACTGCAGAGAAGCCTTCACAGAGAGAGATGCCACTCCTCTTCGTCACCCATGTTGCTAGCTTAGCATGTTTGTAATACACAATCATTTAGTTCAGGGGCACAGTGCGTTGTTTATGTTGGGTTATTGTGAGTGCACTGGATGTTTTCTCTCTCAATTGGTTTAGAAGGCATGATAGCTGCCTGTGAATGGGAACGGGAGGAGTTGGGGTGATGTTAATCCATATGTTCTGCCATTTGATGGTCAAACAAGTAATGCTACAAGTTAGGTAATGCAGCTTTAAGACATGTATAATATTTATAACAATGGTTACGTATCTAACTGCCGTTCTATGGATTTCGGATAACCACGAGAGCTTGGTAGTCACTCAGACTACCCGTGAGAAGTGACCTGCCAATCTGTTAAGGTATTGGCCTTGTGGTCATTATCTGGATAGTGTTTTGAGGAGTCAAAAAATCTGTCTTAAAAATGTCCCAGACTAAAATGTGGTTTTAAGCAATTAATCCCTAATAGTTTTTTTCTAATATATGTTCCACCATTTCCAATTTGCAGCCATAAAGATGAGTTTAGCATAGTCCCTGTGCTGGTTGGCGCCTTGAGCGAGTCCAAGGAACAAGAATATGGGAAGCTGCTGAGCAAGTACTTGGCAGACCCATCCAACCTCTTTGTTATCTCCTCTGACTTTTGTCACTGGGGTAAATCTTCAGTCATTTTACAGCGGTCTACATTCATTTGTTTATTGTCACCCCCAGGGACTAACTCTATAGTACCTTTATAATATGCGCTATATGCTGATGTTCTTTTCTTCTTTGAAGGGCAGCGATTCCGCTACACATACTATGATGAATCTCAAGGGGAGATCTATAGATCTATTGAACATCTTGATAAAATGGTAAGCACACAAATGTGTTAGGGGACAATTAATCATCCAAACACCGGGATCAGATTACACAATTCTTTTGTCCTTCATGATAGTCACCGTGTCAAATTAGACGAACATTGTGCTTAACTGCAGAACTTCTTGACGACGTATCTTGTCCGGGAGACTGTCAACACTACATGTATGACACCGACCAATCAAACTTATGCTACTGTTCAGGACCTGGCACGAGTTCATGTGTCATCGGGAAGCAGGGTTCAAGAATATGATGCTGGTCTTGTGTTCCATAAAGGAAAACTTAAAAACAAAACTGACCACTTTTTATGGCTAATGATACTGGGGAATGGTAACCTAGCCAAGCTTAACCAGCCACTAACCAGGCTGCTCATCATACTCACATTTTAGAACCGTTATTGTAGGCTACTCTTTCTCGAGATCTGGAGTAAACATCTGGATTTTTCCTCTCTTGTTGTTCCAACTGACAGCAGCAACAGCAGCATCCCTCTGTCTCTGATTGCCTGTGTTTATATGTGTGGATTTTTGAGGGATGAGGGATTTTTTGTCCTTTTTTTTCTGAATTTTTTTGTTTGTAGTGACTCGTGTGGCGGCGCAACCACTACATTACTGGTCGATTATGTAAACATTACAATGACTAAAGACATTATTTATTATTCCCAACGGGGACGTGTCTGGTCAAAATCTTTCTGAATGACTGCAATCTGAACCCGGCATAAAATATGGAGTCTATAATTGAAATGCTTTGATACTATGCTGTGAGATTAACCAAGTTCACCTGCAGTACATTAACACTGCTTATTCTTCTCTTGTGAAGGGGATGGGCATTATTGAACAGCTGGATCATATGTCCTTTACAAACTACTTGAAGAAATACCACAACACCATTTGCGGACGTCATCCCATTGGAGTGCTGCTAAATGTGAGTACCCACATACAATCGTCATCAGGCAATATGGCAACTACATATTCTATTTCATAACTACTAGATTCCATGTACTACTTAAAGTGGCTCTTTATCACTTTCTGACTCTAGATGTCACACTTACGCCGGGATTCCACTGGGCACATGTGCCCAGCGTTCCGGCTCCGACACGGGTTTGTTCCGTCCTCTCCAAGCGTCAACTTCCACCGGGAGCATTTCAAAAGCGTAGCGCTGCGAGGCAGTTGTATTGGCGAGATCAACAAAAACTACTGTTCAACATTGATTTACTTTAACTCACTTCCTCTCCCAAAAACTACTGCAATTATATTCCACACCATGGTCCTTATTGGAATAGTTTGGATTTGTGGTGTCATAAAACCCAGATGTCAAATTCTTCCACTTCTGGCCTCTTGCCACAAATGTAGTCATGTGAAATACAATCGAGAGTCTGCATGCTTTGTTTTGCACACGATTTCAATTGTATTTTGTATTTCAGCAGCACGTGTTGGCCGCGGCTTCTTTCAAAAATAGACACGACTCCTATCTTTAGCAAAGCAGAGCGGAGACGCTTCCAACACACCCCGCATCACGTGTGGTGGAAGTGAAAGCATTGTCTAGAGTGGCCGTGATCAGCTCTGGAGGCCGCATCGGATGCAGGAACGCGTCACACACGCTCAGCACACGCGCCCAGTGGAATTCTGTGGTTAGAGCACCAGCATGCTATGTGGGCCCCACACACACATAGACACGCACTAACGGGTGGCTGGACCAGCCATCAAAACCGAGGAGCTGGGATACCAACACACACAGAGGGAGTGTGATGACATTCCTGGCTCAGGTTGCAATTTACTTATACTGTATCTTAGATAGAAAATAACTGCTGCTACATTCACGTTTAAAATATTGTATAGGCTACAGCCTTTATAAAACTTGACGTACCATACAGATCTAATAATCATTCATTAATAAATGATCATAGATGGTAACAAACTTCGCACCTCAAAGGTTTATCTCTACAAATAAAATTTGAGTTTTATTATGAATGGTCACCAGGTGAAGAAGAGGAGGAGAAAAAGACAAAGTACTGTAGCGTGTGGACCTGCAAGAAAAGTTTGTGTTGTTTTGGCAACAGTCAAATATATAAAATAAACAAACAATTCTTAATCTATTGCTCTTTCTACACATACTTTTAACAAATAAATGGCGCTTGTCTAACTTGTATAAGGAATATAACACGCCAAGTGCCGAAGTCGAAGAAAACCACAGGCATGCTGATATTCAGTAGGCTATAGCTTATGCCACACTCGAGCACAATGAATGCAAAATTCTCTGCATTAGTACCGGCGGGGTTGGTAAAATCCACCGGCAATCCTCGCACTTAGTGCAAAGCACAGCAGAGAAAAAAACTTAAATCACTTGCACCCTGCGTTCAGCCCTCTTGTGCGTAGGCCGCGGTAGGCCTATATATTTTCTTTGCTTTCTTTTCCCACCGTGAGCCACCAGTTTTATTGGTTGTGATTCAACATGCCTTGATCACGTGAAAACTGCAACTGGAGATTTAGGGAATAATTCAGAAATAAAGGCGACAATATAACAATATTGTGTGGCTAACCGTGGGGGGTGATCCGTACGGGTCACGGATCACCTATGATCCGTTACACCACTAATATCTACATCATATGACTCTTTGTTTTTCAGGCTGTGTCTGAACTTAGGAAGACTGGATTAGAAATGAACTTCTCTTTCCTGAACTATGCCCAGTCAAGTGAGTGCAGGAACTGGCAGGACAGCTCTGTGAGTTATGCTGCCGGGGCACTCATCGTACATTGAGGTTGACTTTGGCAGGGTCCACATCAGTGATGCCCGCCCCACCCCTACTAGCTATTGCCATGACCCCCATACCTCCCAAAATAATACAGTTTATCTGCAGGAAGGACCTAGAACACTTAAAGCCAATAAAGTCTCCTTTCTCTCTCCCTCAGCTTTTCTGCCTTTCTCCACCATCCTCTCTCTGTTTGAAGTGTGTTTCAGAGGTTTAGGTTGAAATGTTATGCATGAAGTGTAGTTTTTAGTGGATTGAAGAACTAATAGTTTTGCAGAGGAGGGGCCTTGTTAATTAGGTGGTGTGGGGGGAGGGGCTTACATGACAATGGAGGGGGAAGGGGGGGGGGGTGCTAGTTTGGGAGGACCAAAGTCATACACTTTAGTCTCCCTGTCTACTACAGCTACATATAAGAAGGATATACTTTGTTACATATGCACTCTTTTCAACCTGTGCTCATGTAATGTTACAAAATAGATATAACTTTTGAACATTTAAATGTTTCTAGATGAAAATTAATGTTTGATGCCGTCAAACTACAGTATTTTAGTGCCCACTCAAGTGCCATGGTAGACTGTATGTACTGTAGGTTTACCTTATAACTTGGTTGCAATGAAGAGCACTCCATACTCTTGGTTCTCTATGGCATATGGGCATAATTGGTTTAAATAAATCATACCTAGCTACGATCACTGTTCTTCAATATATGTCTACTGACAGACAGTATTTGATAACCAAGGGCTGCATCCAAGTTCACAAACCCCCTGGTCTACAATACCAAAACATTTATCTTTATTAATCTGATATTAGTCTGTTAAATATAATGTTCTTTTGTTAATGTGCTCCCTTTATTTGTACTTTTTATTGATTGTTTTATTTTACACTACTATTTACAAGTAGTATGGTGGTACATCAAAACAGAAACGGTGAAGGGCCATTATGTTCTAAAGCATCATTTTAATTTACCCGCTGAGTGTAATCAAGGCTTTCTACAGTCAATTCCAAATACATTCAATCCATAAAGCCTGTCCTTATACTGCCACTAATCTGTATAGATTTAAAAGTACCTTTTAAGTAAAGTAAGACATTTAATTGAGGATTAATATTTAGAGGATTTTATTATTCAAAGAGTGTGTGTGTGTGAGTGATTAAATCACTTATCTTCAGTCTAGCTACTGTAGGAAATAATGTAAGAAACAAATATTACAATCTTAACATAACATTTCAACCATACAGTATGCAGTCATGTACAGCATCAAAGGTATTTGTCAGTCTGTAAAATCAGTTGAGGTTATTTTTTCTGTTCAATGATATCTAGAAGCCAACTATCAATGAAATTTAGCTTTTATTCTTTAGTCCTTTATTGTTTAGAAAATACATTTTCAGGTTTGCATTTCATGCTGTATTCCCAGGGACGATACATGAAAATATTATGAATCAGCCTTGTGGTAATGTTAAAGAACCAAGAGCTTGAAGATTTATATGAATTTCACACCTTTAGTACTGCCATTGAATTATATGAGAAATGTGATAATATATATGTGTGTGTGTGTGTGTGTATATAAAAAAAATATTTGATACAATTTTAATAAAAAAAAAAATTTCCCTATTTGGCATTTTTGCTTAAACATAAAAGGTTATAATTGGAGCCAAATTCGATTGAATAGTGTATATACAAAAGATATTCATGAGATTAGATGAAATATGATTTATGGTGGCAGTATAAATAGGCGTTTTGTATTATGTTAATTTGAGGAATGCACATCTGGCATTGGGTGAATTAAGCCCTATTCATTAGTGTGATCCACTTCTTTCCTTCTTCTCAGCCCAGACAGGGAAGGCTTTTGTTACTGATCTTGCACCCATCACTAAGGGATTGACACTGTTAACGTTTAGCCATCTTAAGCACAGAATTGGCAGATAAATCCCATTTTATTTGCTTTATCTGTAAAGATAATTGAAGCAAACACGATAAAGCATAACACTGTGCTATTGTGCCTTGGATCACTGTTGCACAAGTACTTTTTAACTAAGTTTACTTTATAAAGTGTTATTTTAGAATGTTTATGTGAGTTATTTGTAATCTTCTCTTGCCTATTACCAAACAATATAATCTTGCCCCCACTAGGAGTGATTTGTTCTCATCAGTCGGTTTAAAATTACACCGTTTCCCCACTCCAGCTGGTAGTGGCAGTTTGTTACCACCTCACCTCATTCTCGTAGCGAGACAAATGGCTGGAGCACAATACTGTTCAATTATGTTTATATATATACATCTTTGTTAAACTGTTAGAAATGTTTTGTTGTTTTTGTATTATTTCTCTTGCATTGAGAATGGAAAAAGGAAACACATAACAAACTTAAAATACTGCTTAAGTTCTCCCTCAGGAGGAGGGAGTTATCTTTGATCTCAGGTTCCACTGATAAAGCATCCATTAAATGCTCTCCAAATAATACTTAGGAGTCATGTTACAAAAAAAAGTAAAACTTACTGAAAAGCATGTCTCATGTTTGTCTTATTCTTTATATGTTAATGCTCACACAGAACACCCAACAGAACAATGAGAAAATCCAGTGATTCCAGTACTGCTACTGGATCCAGCAGACAATATTCAGTCTTGTTTAGAGTTTGCCACCAGAGGGAGCCTGTTTTAATGTTTGTTGCTCCTCTATGAATGATTTGAAAATATTGCTCAATTGTGTTATTTGGCTTACCTGCAGTTAATGAAGGGGGTGTCAGGTCACTAGAACAAACCTGTCAGGAAGTGTACGTTTTGTTAATGCAGGTGTATTAAAGCTCCACATTATTTATGTAAACTAGTCAACTGCATGATTTATTTACTGCACACTCATTTTTTCTGCAAACATGACATCCAAGCAGAAGCTTATATAAATGGATTACAGGCTCATCTACTACATCAGCCCATACATAACTATCCTATCAGCTGATTTACACTCCCATAGGCATATTTCTGTCATTATTTTCATTGTCCAATCATCAAAGCTCAGGATAAATCTATACATGCCTGGACGCAATAGCATATAGTATATTGCCACTATATTTCAACATCCTTCTTTTCTCCTTATTCTCCTTTTTAAATTATCTTAACCTATTATAATCACATGCTGAGCATTCACTTTGTTTATCTTGATGAAAGCAATTGAAAAGACCATATGTTGGGAGACAGACCCTTGATTTTTCATTGCCTCAATGCGAGGCCATTTAAGGCCACTGACCAGATGCTGATCTCTAGTTTCTAGATGAGCAGGGGCAGCTGCAGGATATGTTTTAACATGTCACAGGCTAGGAATAAATGTACACAATACAGTATGCCTGTATAAATATGTTGTGACCAATTATCCAATTAAGACATATATAAGTCATTATATAGGGATTACAAACAGTACAATCACCATAGCATACGCAAAAAAACTGAATTCACAAACATGGGAGAAACTGCAATAGAAAATAATAAAGCAACCAATCCATAAGAGTGCACAAAACAAGCCACACACATTGTAACAATACTATCTTTTATTTACCTTTTGTTTACCTTTATTTAATTAGGCAATTTAGTTAAGGACAAGTTATTTCCAGCCATAGCCAGATAAAGAGAATGCGTCTTCTTAAGGTAAAGGACACAAGGGAATTAAGGAGTACAAAAAATAAACATGGACAATCAGCTGAATGAGATAGTGACATGCATGAACAGAACACACAGCACCATCACAACCCAGCTGAATAGGGTAACGACACAAAGAACATAAATCAGAAATAAAATGTTACACAAGGAAATGGGGCAGACCATGTATGACTAAGAGAACATGGTGGAAATCTGAAGAAAAAAATAATTATACAGTATATAATTGTGTAGATAAATGCACATGTACAGCATACAATACGAAATATCAGCGGTGTCAAAAGTGCACAAAGTCATTACTTAAGTAGAAATACAGACACGTGTAAAAAACTAAAGTATTGATTCAACTTCTGTACTCAAGTAAAAGTTAGAAAGTACAGGCTAAAATGTATTGAAAGTAAATTAGAAATGTAAGAATGACATTTGTACTGGCTGTTTCATGGCAAAAGCTAAGTGAACCTCAAGGACATTGTTTTAATATCATAATATTTATATCATAATACATCCTGATATAGTTTTTCACAGTTGCTAGGACTCAAAGCTCTAAACAAGGTGAACAAAACAGCAGTATATATACAGTATGGGTTAAACTGGATTATTTTTCATTGACTTGGCACAAACTGCATTCAATGTAGGCCCTACATCTTTCAAATTTCATGTTTTCTTTTCTCACAGACACTCGCGACCACCAAAACGATGTAGTCTACGAACAGGCCAATTAGCATGTTAACATTCTCTTTTCCAAACTGTTAAACTTCAATTAAACCCAAACATAACACCAAATACAAAAATATTGCAATTGCATCATATATTATAGAAATATAAAACATTTTATATAATAGAACAACCACATCTGCTTCCCATTGTATTCTATTGCCAGCGATGGATCAGGCATGCTAAAAGATTATTTCCCAAGTGTATTGCCCAAGATGACATACGATGTGATGTGATACTGTAGATGAGAACATAAATACAGAAGATAAGAGTTGACTAGCATTGCTACAAAATTTGTAGATGGTGTGCATACATAGTCACCAGATTCGCCACTTATTTTCCACACGCGCGCACACACGTATATATATACACACATATATATATACACACATATATATATATATATACACATACATATATATATATATACACACATATATATATATATATATACACACATATATATATA
>JAOEGT010061717.1:0-17503 GCA_025447795.1 Speoplatyrhinus poulsoni
TGAGAGAGAGAGAGATATATGGGGAAGAGAGAGGGGGGGAGAGAGAGAGAGAGAGAGAGGGAGAAGGTGAGAGAGAGAGAGAGAGAGAGAGAGAGGGAGAAGGTGAGAGAGAGAGAGATATATGGGGAAGAGAGAGAGAGGAGGTGAACTTGGAGCTCATAGATGATATGGCGTTAACCGGGCCAGGGCTCATAGGGGTTGGGGGTTGTAGGTCAGGGAACCCCCCTCAGCTTGAGCCACACGGCCCATGAACACGGTTACGGCTGCCGGGCCTAGTCCAACATGTGTGTGTGTCAATGAGAGATTACAAAGAGGTAACGCCTGGCTGCGTTTCCAAGGTAACGCAGGGTCCTGGCAGCGTTTCCAAGTCGTCTGGCAGCCCCAGTTCCGTCTGCTTGGGCCACGGCCGATACATCTGGGCCTCGGAACTGCCCCGTCAGATCCAATATGGCCGTCAGAGCCGCCGTGTGCAGCTTGGACACCTTTCTCTCTGGCGTGTGGAGACATGTGCTGTCTCAATCAGACCGGCCCGGCAAGCAGGCCAGCGGTGCCCTGAGTGTGCCTGAGACTGTATTAGCTAGAAGCTAATAAACACAACGTGCTGGAAAAATAATGTGGTGTTTCTACACAGCCCTGGCTCTGTAAACAATAACAAAGCGGTGCAGATCTTCTGAGGGAGCGCCCTATGACAATAAAGCTGACTCCACCTTTAACAGACACTTACAGTAGGAGATACAGAGCTTCTCACTAAGAGAAGTATCAGTCATCATCTCTCCTGCGTGGACGTGCGGCCATCTTGTCTCTGTGCCGAACACAAGCCAGGTGAACGCACAGCAGACGGGTCAAGATCGCAGGCCCAGATTTATAGGCGAGGAATGCATCCCGACACCGCGGCAGATGGGCCGAGACCTCCAGCGGCGCTGGCTCCAACTTTACATCATGTTTTCTGCATCGCCGCTTCAGCTCAGCGGCTTGTTATTCTGACTGGTCTCAGCTGAAGGCGGAAGGTACCGCAGTCAGCGAGAATTACGTTACATTGGGGTTGAGGGTGGAGTGTGGGCGATGGTAACTGTAGAGTTGTGAGAATATACTTAGATAGAGATGAGCGTTCACTCAGGGTTTTGTAACCACTGTAACCACCTGACAGGCAAACATCTGTTGCTAAGAGACTTCTCCTTAAGTCCAATTGGTTGATGTGAACCTAAGGATTTATCCAGATCAAACGTGTCAATAGCTACAGCCAAACGTCTCGCCCCCAACATGTTGATTTAGGTCATACATCTGGTCACAGTTCCAAGGACAAAGGTTAAAGTAAGAGACATACTGTACTTGTGTTTTTATGAAACGCAACCTGACACAATATTATGAAGGATGGTGGTCTCTAATCGAGATGTCTTCAAGTTCCTGTAAACGCCAGTGTCAATTGTCTGTAAATGACAGGGATGTCCTCTATGCTAGCAACATAAAGCAGACATTGTGTTTCTTGTGTGGGAGCGAGGATCAAATAGTAATTAATATAAGTGAAGAACCTAGAGTGACCAAACCTCTGTGACCTAAAGTCAATCCCCACTTAGTGGTTCGTTGTCCACCTCGCACACCTCCCCTCTCCACACAAAACTCCCTTTCTGCTGTTTTTCCTCAGCAGTAATGAGTTATGTCTTCACCAAGTGGCTGGGGACAGTCTACAGACGACGTAGAGGGGATTCGACTGGCAAATCTCCCCTTTACCCTCAGCTTTTCCTTATTTTTCCAGGTCGACCATATAATTCAGGACTGTAAAATTGGTTACAGTTTAACTTGCTTGGTAGGCATCCAAGTCGCGCTACCGAGCACCGAGTCCTGACAGACGTCGACCACACCTGTGTGGTTCAAACGAGGTAGCGGATCTTTCACGTGAACATACAGTAGTGTAGAGAAATAAATTGCCACACTTTGCAATGTGGCAATTTAGTAACAGGGCTGCTTTGTTTCACAGTGTGTGACTTGAAAACTGTTTAAAAATGATTACAAGCCAATGTTAAAGTAAAAAAAAATTATAAAAAGGAGTACATTTATATCTCTGTGCAAATAGTTAAATACGGGAAAGGGCAAGCCCATCGAAGCTCTGCTGACACTTTATTTAATCAGATGGCGATTTTTTATTAAAGCAATATTTACTGTTTTACTTTAACAATCCAACATACCATTTTGACTGACATTAGAATCTGACACCATACTGTAATTATGCCTTTGCCTGCAATAGCAAGCTAGATCAGCTTGACAGACATGGAGGAAAACAATAAGAATGGTATTCACATTTGGACATCAGAGCAGAGGCTCTCTGGGGGCCTGAAGAGGGAAGGGGAAGATGAGTCCTTGTCTGGTAACATTCAGAAGCCAAAGCACTTCAATCTTCTCGCTCGCCTTAGATGTCTGACGCAACGGAAGAAGCAAAAGAACTGCTAAGGATCTGCTAGGTCAAAACCCACTGAAAACATGTTTAAACCAGCAGGTCACATGTGTTAACCCCAGAACAATGTACACGACCCTGGTAACGTGGAACCAAACCTTGGTTTGGTTCTTGAGGAGCAGGTTAAGGGGGTGTAGTTTGTTTCAATGGGAAAACGTAGGCTGTAAAGCCCTTTGAGACGGCAATGTGATTAAAGGCTATATAAATACAATTGACTTGACTTGGGTTACCCCTGTTAAAACCAACGTCACAAAAACGTTGTTTTTGATGAAAACATGAGCGCTATGTCCTTCCTACATGAGCGCTATGTCCCCCCCACACCCCCGTCAACAATGGGGTTTTGCTCTAAATCAAGGAACATTACAGTAGTTTATTTAATTGTTTAGTTGCTCTCGTGTTGAAACAAAGCACTCAGATGAAGAATCTACAGCGAGGCCTCATATGCTAGCAAGTCCCTACGCTTATTTGCCCCTAATGTGAGCCATTACGTTGCATTGGGGGGCTTGGGTTAAAGAGTCGCTGGGTTGGGGGGCTTGGGTTAAAGAATCGTTGCGTTGGGGGGCTTGGGTTAAAGAGCCGTTGCGTTGGGGGGCTTGGGTTAAAGAGCCGCTGGGTTGGGGGGCTTGGGTTAAAGAGTTGGGTTAAAACGGCCCACTCGCATTTCAAATTCCTGACCACTTGTCCCGATATCCCGGTCTGAACTCCCAAGTGAACAGAGTCGTGATGACACAAGGTCCCTACGTACAATGTGAATGTATGAATATGAATGTAACCATAAAAAATAAATAAATAAACAGCTAAATAAGTGTTTACTAACTGCCTATAATACATGGAAATAATAACATTAACACCTATCTGGCACTTTATTATTTTCAATCACACAAACATGAGAATGTGAAGGGGTTGAGGGTGATAGCTGTGTGTCTGATAAGTGGAATTATTTTACTGAGGTAAACATAAGTAACAATTTGGTGAAATGTTTACAATGGTAATTATGTGAACTATGGCATTAACTGCTGTTTCCTCATGGCATTGAATAAAAACAGCCAAGGTTATAATTACTTATTAAATACAGTTTATATTATATCTAATTAGAGTCAAATTCACAGGCCACCAACATACTATAAAATATATCAGACATGCTTTAAAAAAAGCATTAGTTTTTCTCCAAATGAGTGCGTATAGGATACGTGTAGGTTATTAAGAAGTTGTATGAATAGTAATGTTGGCACTGTTAAACAATACACAGGGCAATCATTCTGACCCTGGTTATTATAAAGGCTACAGATGTGTTCCATATCAGAGTAGTTATACTGTTGTTATCAACAGCATCAACAATGTTAGCAACAAGCACCAGCCTGGTTTTCATTCCAGTGTGTAAAATCTCTCTTGATCAATAAACTGAAATTAAACTGCGAATAATTAAATCTGTTGGTAAACAGGAACAGCACTTGGTAGGTGGTTTCCAAGACGAAACCCACCCACACACAACTATGGAGGTTTGGCAAACGCCGCTGTTTACCTCGGTCCGGTCTCATGCCGACATTGCTTCTTGTGTCGTTGTTTTCCTTAACAATGTATTTTCTCGTTAGTAAAGGGTCTTAATCTACACTCCGTTAAACCAGAAGAATTATCGCTGTGGTCTGCGTCTGGGAGAACGCATACAAACACTAGTGGCAGGGATTACAGTATATTTAGAGGTGTATTTCACCCTCTAATTTATTGGATTATTGCAAAGACTGTTTGAATAACATTGCAAATATGTTTAGTCTGTCCTAATTATCAATTTCTTCCGTTTACGGTTGACTGAAAAAGACTCTTTAATAATCAGCCTACTGCCCATTCAAGCTTTCTCATGAACATTTGTCAGACGTCAGAGGAGAAGTACGTAACACTTAAGAGGAAAAGACAGAACGTGAGCTAACACATTTTAAAGCCAACTGGAAGGTGGGAATGTCAAGATTCTAGGTACAGACACGATAGTATTGGCTACTGACAAATTATATATGGATATACAATATATCCAATCAAAGAACGTGAAAAAGCAGTTGCATTGGCTATTCCATCTAGTTGAATAAGACCCGTATTACCGGTACAAGTGAAAACATTTTGATTCAAGCATTCTGATGACAAATCTGATAATACATTAAGTTGATTGTCTTTGATTTTGTACAGTTTAATTGCTAGAAAAACAGCGCTAATGTTATACATGGCTTGTTCCAGAAGAAAGGTTATAGCCTGGTCCAAAAGCCATCTATTAGCTTGGAATCCTGTGTCTTATGTCTTTACTTGGGAAATGTCTTTCCGAGGTGTTGCATCATTAATCATAACTGAGCTTTTCCTGGCTGCTGTATAAAACTGTTAAGAGATGACGTTGAAACAACTTGATAATTCCTCCTGCACAGTGAAGGTTAAGGGTTCAATTCCACATAAAAGTGTGCATCAAATATCTAATCAAAACTCACCTCTAAAGAACTGTTTTTATTGTGTGATTAATGTTGTGTGTTATGTGTGTTGCTTTTTATGATAAAGTTGTCTGAAAAGCATTTTATATATAAAATACACTAATTATAATATTACAAGCATTACTTAACAAACACAAAGTCAACGGATCACATCACTCCTATTCGGATTCAGCTACATTGGCTTCCTGTAAAATTCCGTATAAACTTTAAGAATCCGCCTTACATACAAGGCCCTCCATAATCTGGCTCCCTCCTACCTCTCTGACCTTCACCTGCCATATAGTCCCTCCCGATCTCTTCGTTCCTCCTCTACAGGACTTCTGGTCACCCCCCATTCCACCTCTCCACCATGGGGGCTCGGGCCTTCATCTGCTCTGTCCCCAGACTCTGGAACGCACTTCCACTGCACATTAGACATGCCACCACGGCCACCTCGTTTGCTAAACTCAAAACCCACCTCTTCACGGTTGACGTTTGACCCTTTGTTCCACTCTCACCTGACTGTTATATTTTATTTATATATATTTCTCAGATCAAATGTTTACTATAGTATGTATATTTCAGCCAATGGTTTTATATCTATGTATTTGCAATGTAAGATGTCCTTGAGTGTTTAAAAAGGAGTACAAAATAAAATGTATTATTATTATTATTCAAGTTATCAAGATCACTGGTACAAATGAAAACCATCCAACAACACAAACTCTGCTCTGATATTACATTATAGAACTGTACAGTATGTATACATGATATGAAAATACCACAAGGGTCTACAAAAGACTAATTTGATCCTTTTCCATGCATTACAACAAGCATGCACCATATGTGATTCCAAGTGCTGGAAAAACAATATGTTTACGCACATATTTAATTGTGATTGCTGATCATGCTTGCCTGGACTGATGCTGAGTGAGAGATGAATCTATAAAGCTACTGTGTTAATTGTTCTGCGTACATTCAACTGTATTTTCTGCCCAGCTTTCTGTATTAAAAGCATAAGAGAGCGTTTAAGGTGTTGAAGCAGTGAGACAGCCCAATAAAACACCAGGCCAGCTGAATACAAGTGATTTAACAATCCTTTACAGTACCATTAAATTAAGTGCTGTATGCTTAAAAATATTTAGTTTTAATGTTATTTGCTTAACAGGGAGTGAAGAGTGAGATACACCGTATCATCAACACTATAAAAGGTAATCGACACGGCCTCTAACACTTTATTGTGAAATGTCTTCACTACAGCCAAGTCCACGTGACTCGCTGAGTGGTTTAATTACACACCTAATTGTCACATAACGAAGATATCCCTTCCAAGTTTATATTGTTTCCATGCTGTTCAAACACTCAGTAAACAGTATCACAAACAAAAAATGTATTTTTCTCCACTTTAAAAAGGAGACATGAAATCATACCAGATGGAATGTGGATGTAGTCCAGTGACTTTACTTTACTACAGGTTGGGGCAGCCGAAATATGGTACTTGAGATTCATTTCCAAGTGAATGATGTCACGTTGGCACACAAGGAACCTCGCTGTCAAAATCACAAGCATTAGGATTATTTCATTGTTGACGACCAGATGGTATGATCGACTCTAAAGTAGAGTATAATAAAATGATGACAGCGACTGTGCTTTTACAGTTTTTTATTTAACTGGATCAAACGTCAAATCGATGTGAAACCATCTGTATCAAAAATTAACCGGACCTCTTTACCTATGCCTGTATATGTAGACAAAGCTCTGTGTAAGGTAATATCTAACATGTACATGTTATTAAATAAATACTGTAACTTATCTGCTGAAAGTCAAACAGGAATTTGACAGCTTAAAGAAGCCTCTGCAGGTATGTCAGAATAAATATTAACAGATGCAAATAATCATTAGTGATGACAATGCTATAATAAGGCAATTTTCTCCCAAATTGTTAAATATTATTTGGTAGCAAGTTGTGGCTGTCCTCTGGAATGACTGCTAGTGTACAAAGGTATTACTTTGAACATGTTTTCATTGGGACAGTAATGTAAGAGAGGATATAGAATACACAAGTTGTAAAGTCAGAAGGTAGGTGCCTGAGGAAAGGCTTTGCACAAAGGCAGTGGTAGATTGGCAATAGAGAAATATCTGATCTAAATGTGACGAGAATGCACATCCTCACCATGGAAACATGAATATAAACACATATCACACTTGTCAGCAGCTATGTCACAATTCATCATTTGGTTTTTGAGAGACAGGAGACACATAATATGCATTTTACGCCTCTGCTGCTGTGTACCGAGTTATGGCATATTGTATGTAGAGCACAGTTGATTGCTGGAATGTATAATAACATGCACGTACACACACGCACATATATGTTGGATTCCAGTAAGTGGTTGAAATATTCAGGAGGGTTCCTTGGCGGTATTTGGTTTGGATGGATTCTGCTTTTCTCAGCTTTTTGACATCTGTGATTGATGAACCTGTTGCATATTCCACTGCTAGCTAATTAAAAGGTACGGTTTCCGAGCTGGAAAACAGTGGCTTGTCTTCTCAACCCTCAGATCTCAGTCTTCTGTGTGCAGACCAACATGAATCACAATGTTAAGGTAACACACATGAGTTATAAGGTCCTATATAGGATAATTTAGAAGTTGATATAGCGGGGTAATTGGGTCCTGGGCATAGACCGCATATATATATGTACAAACCCTCCGTGACGTTTTCTGAAGAACCGGTTTGAAGACTGCGTGTGCTGGCTCTGGTCATCGCCATCCTTGCAGTACCTGACTCCACTTATCACTTTACAGCTATCTATTATAATTGCATAATGCATGGCTTAATACATGTTCAACTTATGAGTTATAGAGACATTTACCCCACTTGCGGGGGAAGCCAGCTATACAGACCAAAACCGATTTTTAAATATTTGTACCAGGCTGTAAACATGTTTATGTTTGAACACGGCTGTTAACATGTTTATAGCTGTAATATTGACATGGGGGTCTATGGGGATTGACTCACTTTTGGAGCCAAACTCAAGTGGCCATTTGAAGAATTGCAGATTTGGCACTTTGAGTTCAATTAATTTTCCAGTACCAGAGCCTGAGAATGACGTCAAACTCCGATCTGAGCTCCTCTGTCCTTTGTTTTCATAGGCTGGCCATACGTAGCCTCGACAGACCATCCTGATCTCGCTAGCTCCAGTTTCATTTCGCTGTGAGAATCAGTCTGGAAAGCCTCGGAATCATTTTGAATGTGTCCGAGTAGCAACTGAACTTTCTAATCAGCGTCGTGGTTATAGCCATACGGGAGTGATTCAGCCATTCACACACAATTTCAATGTAGGGCTCCCCAGATGACAACAATTCCTCTGGCATGTCAGGTTAGGCCATACATGCATTTGTTTTGGTCAGAGATGCTGGTGATCTATCATAACATCTAGTGGCAGACAATATAAGCTTATAAGAAGAACAACATTGGGCAGTACACTAACCTTTAGAGCTGCATATAAAAGAAACTGGTTTTTCTATCTGGATAAGCAGGAACAATGATGACCTGCTGTAGCAACGCTGTATTTTATTGGCACCTGTCACCATCTGGTCTGTGAAATGAGTGAGAACTAACGATTCTCTCTCAGCACATCTAGATTGGAGCCAACCTGCAGCAAACCACAGAGATGATGGATTTATGGGGTGAGACGCGTGGAGCAAGACGGTCTAGTTCTGACCCGTGTCCACACGGGAGCCCGAAATGGCCGATAAAAAAAAACATATTTGTCATCGTACTCAAGACCTTTTGTTACACTAAAGCTGGAGCATTGAAGAGAGTGTTTTTGAGGTTGTTTTTTAATCCCAACCTCAGTAAATTAATGTAATGGCATTATACATCTTATTTATTCATGTCTCATAAATGTCAGTTGTGTTTACATGCTTGGTGAAACCAAGACAGATGCACTCACGCAAAGAAAACACACTTCCTTTGATATGAGGATGTGTAAATACTGCGTCCAATAAAGAAGTAATTTAGCCACAGACCTCTAAGCCATGGTATTCCTTCCTCTAATATCAGTGGAAACAGAAAAATACCTTGGACATGTGTTACAAATTTAATGGAAATAAAATGGAGTTAAAATGAAACGAGGCACCAAGATCGCTGCTTAATTAGCGGTGTGGTGGCCACCGATATGGGATCTAAGAACAAAACCTAATAGTACACATAATTCAAGAATATTGCTTTACTGACACTTCCCCCTCCCCCCAAAGAAGTGAGCTCTCAAAGTTCCAGCGAAGGATAGTTTTTTTCCACAGCTATTATCTCGCAGTAGCCTACCAGCTGGTGTCTTACAGTTGAGTCTGGATATAGTCTACTACGAAGAGTGGCTTCTGATGAGATATTCAGCGTACAAGGTTCTCAGGCCACTCCAGAAAGCAACGCCCAAATACAGAATGTTAACGCACCACAAAAGAAGCCCACCACACTATAGGCATCGGACATTTAGGCATTTTCCAATCACACATTCCACTAAAAGGGAAGAGGCAGGGGGTCGTGATTGGCACTATAGGCTGGCCTAGAGAAAATAAAGAACATTCCTCAGCCCAAACACAGGCGTGTACAAGGCAGCACTGTAAGCACACCAACAGCGTGATGATGGCACCACTGCACTCGTCCAATCAGGCCTGCTAGCCATAACATAGATGTGGGCGGGGTTTGAGGCTACTACGTCAATGACAGGCCCGTCTGCAGAGATCGGCTGCAGTATGGGGCCTCGTTACCCACGCCCCAGCGCGACGACGGACCAATTAGCACGATGGAGCCCAACCCTTACAATCTATTTTATAAAGTTATATTCTGCTTAATACGTTTTGTGTGTTATTTATGTGTTTTCTACTTCAGTAAATAGCATAATAATTAGATTATACATTTTGAGTCTTTCATCAACTGCACAGAGCATGAAAACACACACAGTGAGCATAGCTTGTCTCATAATCTCTAGCTGAATCCCTTTAATCACATTGGACTCTCTGGCATTGCGATAATGGAAAACATTGGCAGGACTACAGTGACTCAGCAGACATTACACCAAACACAACCTCCCCGAATAATGGGTTTAATATCGCCTTCCGCTATGTAGAGCTGCCTTGTTGTTTTAAAGCTGTTTGAACAATGCCTTGGCACCGGGGCGCTCACTAGAAGGCACAAACAAGTACAAAACAGAAGCCTGTATTGAGCCGCAGAGTCAGCAAGCTAAGCTATATGCTACTAGCTAGCTAGTGACCAGGGTGGTGAAGGCTTTTTTCCTCCAGCCACTTGGCACCTAGGATACTTACTATAATTACCTACATCTCTCATGATTACATCAGCTTGTACCCAATCATCTTAAAGGTGGATTCAGCGATGATGAACTCGATCAAAACATAAACACCACACCCTTCAATGCCGTAGGGTGCCGCCTCACAAGGTCTCCATCAGCCATATCTAACCTACCCAGGCCACACTATCAGCAGCAGGTTTAAAACATGCATATAAGTCCTTAAATAGAGATTGGCTGTCGTTTACTTTGCAACTTAACTTAAATCTTATTTTAACACTGGAATCGGATCGGTACGCTGTACAAAGTGCCGGTATCTGTATCGGGTCATGCCATCCCTATTTAGAATCACTGCCTCTACCTTTATTGGGGTTAATAGTTGTTCAGAAAGAAAACATCTTAAAGTTGTTCATGTCAATCTTATGACTCACAGCTTATCATCCTTACACAGATATTGAGCTGGCACTTTCATGTTGGGCAGTGTACTCAATTACAAGTACAAATATATCACCTGAATATGTACAACCACAAATTTGTTTGACTTTTGGCTGTAAAACCTTGTCTGTACTGGTGCCATGCAATGTGCAAAAACACATATAAAACAGTATGTAATCCAGCAGGCATATGTGTGCAATCTGAAAAACCTCATGCTATGTTTTAATAAGAGATTTGACTTTTCTCTAAATTAATTTTCAGCAAATGTGATGAATGGCTTCACTGCCAAGTATCATTTCAGGATCATATAAACCACGGCATCTGTGTTCGGAGAGCGACGGGTCTTTTGAAAGTTCTCCATTCTCTGGCACACAATTTGTCTCTCCAGCAGGTTCCTAAGCAGTGCTTCATACAAAGGCTGTTATTGATATGGCCTCAGAAAACTATGACATCACACCTGCTTGCTTAGCTGTGGTTAAAAATGATCTGTAATAATGTTACAGTAGGCCTCCCGTCTGTTTTTAGGAAGAACGTGGAGTAAAATATATTTACACAAATCTTATTATGCCTATTATGCTACTTTTATACCAGTCAGTCCGTCATTACATCTGTCTGTCTATGCCTGTTTCAGCCTAAGCAGCAGGATAACACTGGCAAGATAACACTGGCAAGCTAACACTCTGTGCAGGATATCACTGACAACCACACTGTGTAGCAGGATAACACTCCATGTAGAAGGCTAATACTGTATAGCAGGCTAACACTGTATAGCAGGCTAACATTCCATGTAGCAGGCTAACACTGTATAGCAGGCTAACACTGTATAGCAGGCTAACATTCCATGTAGCAGGCTAACACTCCATGTAGCAGGCTAACACTCCATATAGCAGGCTAACACTGTACACCAAGCTAACGCTGGCAGGCTAACATTGTACATTAAGCCAACACTGGCAGGCTAACATTGGCAGCACCACACACGTGATGGAGAATGAGTCTCCCTCCCCAGAGAGATGCTGTCGTTTGCACGGCTCTCTTCTCTGATTGGCTGCACACATCACCACAGCTCAGCCCTGATCTCTGACCTGCATCGTACACCCAGGTACAGAGCCCCCTTCCCATCCCTTCCCACCTCACATAACGTCTCCAGGGCGACCGACATCCGCGGCGTCGCAAGCGACGCGTCGTATAAATCTGCGGGGTTTCAGATCTCGGCCTTGGCAGTGGACCAGGGCGACCAGAGGAGCATGCAGAGTCTTTGTGGGGCCTCCCTGTGAGTCATGGACACAGCGTGAGTTAGGGTCCTCGGCTGCCCCGACAGTGACCTGGCAGCGTTTTATTGGCCACAGACGAGATAACAGCCTCTTGGCTCCACGGCGTCATTAAGTGAGAAGTTAACAGTAAACACGGGGATAGGGGGGGGGAAACAAACGTGCGCCAATATATCAGCTAGTGTAGAGAGTAAAAGTGGACATGATGAACTATTCATATTGCTTCACAACAAGCATTGAACTGTTGCTGTATTAAAAGTGTGTTTAGCTGATATTGCATTATTGACTGTGAAGAAGAAAAAAAAAAAACAGTGCTAGTGCTCTACGAAGGTAATGTGAAACCTGCCAGTGGAGCATCAAGTTTTAATGTAATAACTGAAATGAAAACAGGGTGAAGTTCTGCTTTCCCATGCAAGCAACCTGGGAGTTCAGCGTCAAGAGTTCAGCTGCATTCCTTGGCGCGTGCATACACGCATGCACGCACGCACGCAGGCAGTCAGGGGTTCAGGTCAACGCGGCCCCAGGTCCCAGACCAGGTCAGGGGTTCTGCTCACACGGCTCAGAGTAGCTCGGCCCACAGCCCAGACGGCATGGTGGTTATCCCGGGGAGCTGGCTAGCACTGCCCCTGGGGCAGCCTTAGGTGCAGGTGGGGTTCCTGGGTAGGGCTGGAGTTTGTTTCAGGGCAGGTGGGGTTCCAACTACTGTACTACAACAACACACACACACACACACACATTACTGTACTACAACAACACACACACACACACTAGTAGCAGGTGGGCATCTTGCTCCAAAACACCTACAGGCACAGTAGGCCAACCCACGAGACTTGAATATGGAAGCATAAAAGTGCTAAATATCCTCATGCTAAATATCCTCATGTTAAATTGCTTGTTGAATTATGTGAATTTAGTACCATTTATTTTAAACCAGACACAATCTGGGAATATAAAATACAATCTTTATTAGTCTGCATATTTTGCCTATTATTTTTCAACGTCACAAATTCAGGTTCGACCCCAGCAGGGAGTCCAACCAACACCCAGACCACCAGACTATCCTGACCCCTGACTGACCTTTGCAGACAGTAAACGTCATCATCTCCAAGTGGAAATAAACAAGGGCAGCTCTGTGTTTTTAGACACACTATTTAAAATGAAATGCCCGTTCCTTAAAGAGACAGACGGCCCAGACATCTTCCTCCCTCCTGCTAGTGATGTGTGTTTGTTCACCGCCCGCGAGGTGAAGCTGCACAGTGTGTGTGTGTGTGTGTGTGTGTGTGTGTGTGTGTGTGTGTGTGTGTGGGGTGGCAGGGGGGCATTTCTTAGGCTTGTTATGCTAGCGGCTGCCAGTGTGCAACAGGCAAAGAGGGCAATGGTAAGATTTATGTCAGGCTTAAGTGATTTAAAAGTTCTCTAAAATATTTTACTGTTCTGTTCCCCAGTATAAATACCATGATAAATACACGCATCGCGTAGTAGCCAGTCCAGCCTGCTGTTTCCTACGCAGGAATACACACGGCGTTTGTGCCTACTGAAGCCAGACGTTCTCTTGGCTTGGCAGAGGGATGGATGATGGTTGTGGGGCTAGGATCATGAAGTCTTTCAAGAACCCATGGATGGAAAGATGTCACACACACACACACACACACACACACACACGCACAATCAGTATCCACATACATCATACACAAAAACAAATGCTTTGTGGGACACAGGTATGCACGCACACACACATGCACGCACACACGCTCTACAGTAACATGCACGTGCGGCTGGCCCGGATATGAAAATTAAAAACACAGGGGCTCAGATGACAACCCACACACACACACACACACACACACACACACGCACATACACACACACACAGAGAGCTAGTGCGATGTCATTCTCTGCTCAGGGTACCATTGCATTATTCCACTATATCGTCACTTATAAAACAGTGGTTTGCTGCTACATGCTTGTATTGTATATAATAATGATGTATAGGGACAATGGCATCTTGCTCTGGTGAACCTGCACAGCAAATACAGTTTTTATGGCTAATGTGACTAAATAGCTGTGGAGGCGCTAGCAAAGAGCGACCGACACGGCGTACAACAGCGTAAATCAACCACCAAAACACACTGACATAGCATATCAGGCATTTTGATGTCCTTGACCAAAACCAAGATATGCTGATACAAAATTACATTTATGGCTTTAACTGCAAACTGTGTTTTGATACATTCAGATAAAGTAAGGCCTCGATACTTTACATGAGTGTGGTTGGCCACCATCTTGAAAGTGTTTGCACAAACATGTCAGATACACTGCTTTGTATATTAAGTGTTTATAACAGGTATGTTTTAACTTCTGATTAAAGGATTAAAGAAGGGTTATCATCTTCACTTTTTACTTACATGACACACTGCATGTGTCTGCTCAGATATGAGCTGAGCATGTGCCAAAGTTGCATCAAACCACCAGTAGATGGCAGAAGTGCACACAGGGAAGGACTACTGAGGTTTATTTAACAGTGTAAACACATTTCTCCCCGAGACCGTAAAGCAACAGAACTCACGCCATTGATCTTAGATAGAAAGAAGAAACTCCACCGACGGCAAAATAATGGTCAGGATTATAAATTAAGAGAGTTGTTGGCCTGCTCGTTAGCTTGGGAGTGACACGGTTGAGGATTTAAACCCATTTCCTCCAGACAACAGTGAGAGCTATAGTAGCCCAGCCTGAGGAAGGAAGGGGGGAGGAATGGAACAGCTTTATTCCACCTTTTAAACACGGTGGAGACGTCCCAGGAGAGATATGGTGGGTCACCCCGTCTGGCTATAGCCCCATGAGGGGGAGGGGCTGTCCGTCTGGGGTGCGGGATACGAATCCTGCAGTACGCTGGCTTCCCTTCAGCCACACTGGCCCCGTTGAACCAGCGCTGGAGGAATCTGAGGTCAGCCTCTCCTGAAAGATGGCAGAATTTATACCAGCGCATGCACGGCATACTTAGAGCGCTGAGACCATAATACGTCTATTCAGGACGCAGCTAATGGGCACAGGCAGTCAGAGCACCAGAGCAGAGCAATTAAAATGAGCTTGCTCACCGCAGGATTTGAGAAACTAAACAAAACATAAAAAAAAATCCCACTTCCATTGTAAACCAAACCGGGGTTTTCTTGCAGGTTTCGACGTTTTCTTCCCTGACAGCAGTCACACTTGTTTGTTCACTTCAAACTTATTTCCAAATCTTCACTCTCCAGAGGCACAATTACTCTTGACCACATTTAATAGCATCCAATAAAACACTTAAAAAGATTATTCTTTTGTCTTTAACGTGAGCGGCAGAGGCAATCTATTTTTTCCATTTATAATAGAATCACGTCACTGTTCTGTCTTCCCAAAACTGAGGCTCTTGGATTTGTTTTCTTAAATTAATCCACTTAATTCAAAGTCTGCTGTGTTTCACTGCAGCAGCAGACAAACTCTGTCTAGGCAAGCCTGCATGCAAGGTATCAATTTATGGCAGACGGAGACAATGAATCCAAAAGTGATGGCTTTATGTTGTCATTCAGATGACTGTTGTCTGAGGCTCACTAATGCCATTGCTTTAACACTCATGTATAGATGGACATCCCACCCGCCCATTTGGCCAATCCAAGGCCACCAACTTTTTCTTATTACTTCTGGTGGAATGAGAAGTGCAGTGCCTCGATTCTCACGAGCCCTGCTCATTTCTCTTGCTGTAGTTGGCCTGTGACCTCAGAGAGCAGGTCAAACCCCATGGATCAGGCTGAGTATCTGAGATGAGTTGAGATGAGCACGTGGGTCACACGAATGGGCTGCTGATGGAGTTATCCATTCACCTCGACTTCAGCTGTGGATCCAAACACACATGACCTCGTCACTGTCTTCAGTGAATCTAGGCATCGCTAACAGAAAGATGTTTCAGATAGATATTAAAGCTGATTTAGAATGGTAACACTGTACAATGTTCCAGCAATAAGGAGGTGAAGTCAACCCACACACCTGGGCGTCTGGCCTCTGAAAGCCTTGAGTGTCTGTCTGTCTCCCTGTCTGCCTGTCTCTCTGTCAGTCAGTCAGAGACATTTCATGTTCGCTGCTGGCATATGCTTCATGAAAGCTGTGTTTCCCAGAGACTCATGTAAAACACACACACGCACGCACGCACGCACCCATGCACCAACACCAAACATACCTACGCACACCAACTTTTACATAACATACATACATCCTAGACAGACAAGCTTGTGTGCATCTGTCAGTGTTGTGCTTTCATACTAAAGTATACACCATACACCCCCCTCCCCCCGCCACACACACACACACTGTACAGCTGTGGAGGTTTCCAGTGTCGGCTTCAAGGCGTTGCGTTAGCTTCATCTGTTGTCACGGTGCGGCCTGAATAATGGAGTGAAGGTGGGGTAGAACAGCCAGGTCAGAGCTTCAAAGCCAACACCTCACAGCGTTTGGACCTACACCACGTCAACCTGACGCCTGTTTAATCCCGGGGATGTAGCATGTGACTCCGCTGGAAATACAGTTATGACTGGCGGGTCGCAAAAAAAAATAAATAAAAGAACATTCAACATTCAATTGCTTTGCCTTGATATGTTAATATCGGTTCTTGTAAAGTGGTTTACGAAATACATCTATCTAAAGTTTGTGTTTGGTGTAGTGTTTTGGGAACAAGACAGACATCAAAATGATCGATATCCAAGCTGTCCTAGCAGCCAGGCTATGGATACGCAGCAGGACAAAAGCAGCTAGCCTGATTCTTGTTGCATAGCCAGAATGCATTGTAGCTGGAATATACCCTTATAAACACAGTATAAACAGTAGTCAGATGAGGTTTCTTTGATAATTTACTGGCTTTCTAGCAAAAATGCTGGCTAAAGTTATTCATTTATATCCCCACACAAACCAAGAAAGGCCTAGCTTGCACAGTACGTGTTTACATTTTGTGGAAGCATTACGACAATCCATCAGTCACGATTTATCTATTGTATAGTCGGGAGAGTGAGTGAAACTGGGCTCTCCTCTCTCACATGACAAGGCAGCCTGGAGAGTGTGGCTTTGACTGGTAGACATGAAGTCTGTGTGAAAACAATCACATCCATTAGTGGGAGATACTGCTATCTACGGCTGTGGATGCCCGTTCCAAACAGACGCAGACATTTTAATTCATGGACACAGAAACATAACAAACACACTGAAATAGATTGGGCAGGAAAATGTAACCGCTGAAGCAAAAACCTAACAGGGCCGTTACGTAGCTGCGGAAACTGACATTTGAAATGCCCCAGGCAGAATAAACATGTCTGTATTCTACCCAAGGAAAGTAAAAAGAGTGAGGGTATAATGATACAGTATTTTGGCCAGCGGTAAAACTCACTCATCAAAACGAGAGCTACCTTTTGTATATACTAGTATGTTTATACTTTATATTATATCGTTTTTTACAATAAGTGCTAGTAAAGCTACATGTACTGTAGTACAGGTCTACTAGGGTCACAGTAAGTACTGTATATAACAGCAGGTAGGGTTACAGTAAGTACTGTATATAGCAGGTAGGGTTACAGTAAGTACT
>JAOEGT010061728.1:0-17500 GCA_025447795.1 Speoplatyrhinus poulsoni
TCAGGTGTGTTGGAGCAAGGCAACATATAAAACATGCAGGGCTGCGGCTCTCTAGGACCAGGGTTGCCTACCCCTGTTCTAGAGGAATGAAATATGGCCTGCATTTTGTATGTTATTGTTATGATGTGCATCCCCAGAAGAGACTACATTGGTAAGTACAAATGGGGATCCAAATATCCTGCACCTGTCCAATTGATCTGGTAAGAAATCTTGCTCCAGGTGAGGCTTGAACTCACAACCTCAGCATTGCTTTGCAGGTAACTGTCTTATAAGTACCGCGCGCTGACCAATTGCGCCACTGGAGCCAATGCTTTAGGTGAGAAAGTTAGGTTATAGAGCAGGGGTGGCTAACCCTGGTCCTGGAGAGAGTTATCAGGATTCTAAAGACCCATTCATTAGAATCCGGTGCGTTGGAGTAGGGAGACATCTAAAACATAGCAGAGCTGTGGCTCTCCAGGACCAGGGTTAGCCACCCCTGTTATAGAGGGTTATAGAGGTTGTTAGGGGGTTAGAGATTGTTGTTAGGGGGTTTTAGAGGTTGTTAGGGGGTTAGAGAGGTTGTGAGAGGGTTGTAGAGGTTGTTGGGGGGTTAGAGAGGTTGTAGGTGAGTGGGTTAGATACACTGTCATCCCTCTGAACTCATTATGTGGGGGGGGGCAGGTAGTCAAGTTGATTCTTAAGGTCTTGCTTAATCATATTACTGGCTCGCTGAGCAGGAAGGAATGCGAACCCCTCCGCTTGTGTATGGGCAGGCTATGCCCGCTAAGATTAAATACAAAATAGGGCTGGGCGGTATGAGCAAAAATTGATTTCACAGTTTTTTTAAGACATACCGGTTTCACGGTATATTAGAGTATGTTGTTATATATATATTTGTTGTTTTCTCTTCATGTGTGGACTTTTTCCTTTATAGCTTTGTGTTTTAGGCCAATTAAAATTTAATAATGTAGGCCTATGTGAAAGCTTTGGCTCCACACAGTATGACACAATATATGATAAAATCAGAATGCAGTTGCATATTGTAAAGGGCAATGCAGCCATAAGACAATACATTGGCAAGTTTGTCAAGCTGCTGTTAGCAACATACTATTGTCCTCACATACAGTAAATGTGTTGGAATACCAATTATGATACCAATAACATTTGCGATTACAGTTGTCGGGTTCAAAGGCAACAAGCAGTTAGCTAGTACTTTAAGAGGTTAATACTAAGAGGCTTTTTCTCGAGGCAGGCACTGCATCCATCCATCCAACTTCATCCACTTATCCGGAGTCGGGTCACGGGGGCAGCAGCTCTAGCAGGGGACCACAAGCTTCCCTTTCCCAAGCCACATTAGCAAGCTCTGACTGGGGGATGCCGAGGCGTTCCCAAGCCATTGTGGAGATATGATCTTTCCACCTAGACCTGGGTCTTCCCCGAGGCCTCCTCCTAGCTGGACGTGCCTGGAACACCTCCAAACCCAGAACCCGGTCATACGCCTTCTCCAGATCCACAAAACACATATAGACCGTAAGGGCATACTCCCAGGCCCCCTCCAGGATTCTTGCGAGAGTAAAGAGCTGGTCTGTTGTTCCACAACCAGAACGGAATCCGCATTGTTCTTTTTCAATCTGAAGTCCGACAATGGGCCAAACCCTCCTCTCCAGCCCATTGGAGTAGACTTTACTAGGGAAAAGCAAGCGGTGTAGCCACATTATTGACGGATGTACAAGGATACCGGTAGACAGTACAGACATTCAGAGAGAGACGAATACAGAGCAATTAAACTCTGGATTCAAGGTATGTCTTACTGAAGCGAAAATACTGAAATACTCCTCTCCCAATATCCCAACAACGTGGAAGCACGTACTGTACAGTCGCCCGCTTTTCTACAGCGACAGACACAAAAAACTAAATTCCAGCGAGTCACTAAAGTCACTAGAATTATTACTGTTACATAATGTTGTGAGCCATTGTGTTTGCCATGTAATAGAGAGTAGGTTGTGGGTAAATAATTGTGTTTTAAAGTTAACCGTTTGTTTGTAAGAAGGGGTACCCTCAGTTAATGGGCCCCCACACAATACACTCTGACCAGCGTTCCATTGCACTTCTAGCATCGAACAATACGCATTAAAGCCCTGTGTCCTTTTCCTCAGCTGAAAACGCCGGTCGCTCTGTTGAAAAAGCCCAACTGGCAGCGCTAGGAAGCGTTTCACCTTTCACCTGAAATGCTTTGGTTGCTATGATACAGAATCTTTATGGAAATTCATATGTTGCAAATAAATGCTAGTCTGTGTTATCAACAAATTATTTAATTTGTAATATTCGATACATGATTGTTCGTGTTAGTATGGTTGTGGTAGTCCGGGGATACCATCTGACTGTCAACTTCTCCTTTGTTGTTGTCGTCGTGTGCAAGAAGTAAGATGTGACGGTTGCTCGTAGTTTGGTCCCGCCCCTTCACCGCTGCGATTGGACGGCCGGGGAAAGAGTGATGGGTGTGGCGTTTCACCCAAAGTTGAAAATTTGAACTTAAAAAACGCCCAGCGCCCGGCGTTCTGCGTGGAAAAAACATTCAGCGCCACGCCACGCTCCTGCCGGTTTTAGAAGCCTGGAAAAAGGGCGCACTCCCATTGGAATCAATAGAAAAATAACGCTGGCGTGAGAAAAAAAAAAAAAACGCCTTGGTGGACACAGGGCTTTAAAGCTGTTGTTTCAGCTGAGCTACTGTATGGCAATATGTGGAATAAATCACACCGACTGGGAAAGTTACAACGGTGTACCGGATCAAACGGTATACCGCCCAGCCCTAATCCAAAGCAACATTTCTTATAACACCGGTTTCAAACACAAGGGTCTGACTGAGACTCACCCCTAAGTTGTTCCGCTGTTGTATGACGGTGAGCCTAATGATGAGCATATTATGGCACCCTTTATGACAGGGGAACACACAGTATTTTGAATAAAATGGCTCATTCTATGCCATTCTATGAGAAAATACACAGGGATGGACTGGAACTATGAAAGCTTCCTGGACTGACAGAGAACCAGCTGGCCACACACACATTCACATTAATTCACACACCAGCTCCTATTATCACCAACAGCTATTTCCATTATTAATTATCAAGTGGTAGACGCACATACACAGGGTTTGAGGGCTACTGTGTGATACTCTTCTGACACCTTTAATGAAAGAACACTTGGCACCTTAATCAGGTTCTGGCTGAAGAGCCCGGGGAGATTTAAAGCATGATTCAATTGAATAACAATGGACTCTTATACAGTGTGTGCCCAGACACATCTAGTTCTATCGTCCAGACCAGCCCTATATAGAATGGAGTAATAAACTCTACATGTCAACATTGTTTGTGTTTAATCATAGAAATTGGCATCAGTACATAGCCAGGTGGAAAACATTTACATTTACAGCATTTAGAACACTCTATTATCCAAAGTGATTTAACAAACAGTACATTTGACAGTGGGAGTAGAGATCATACACCAGTTGTCGTAGGCAACCAACATTACGTCAGGATAATGATAGCAGCACGTCATCAAGACTATGTTATACATTTGCAACATACATTATCTATTGTCAAGAGAATTAACTCTTGTGATTCTTGTGAGATTAAAAATGATTGTAAGGTCGGACATCATGTCAGCCGGATTTATGTAGAATGTCCCGATGACAATTCTGGCTCTGATGATGAATATTATTTTTTCATAACCAATCTGTTTTTGTTATAAACCATCTCTTTTTAGCATTAGGTATTTTTAGTTTAGATATGTTAATGTTGCCTTTAATCACGTAACAGTTTCAAAGGACTGCACATTTCACAATAACCTTTTTACTTTTATATGAATATACCATTATTGCACCTATGTTTTTTCCATCTTTTAGTAACAGTTTTGTGGAAGGGTTGAATAATATTGCACGTCGCTCTCATAAACCGTATGAAAAACTACATTAATTACTTTGCTAAACAGACCAAACAGAATGTAGGCTATTTTATTAAGCATTCTTGCTCTTTTCATATTCTTTAATATGTTTTCCTCGAAGTTGAAGCATTGCTAATTCAAACACTTGTTTAAGATGTTCAAACCAATTGCTGTTTTACCACAATCCATCCAAAAGTTCATCCTATTTGTATCCCTTGTGGAATCTGTGCACTGTTGAAAAACAGAACTCCTTTTGACAGACATGTCATTTTAAATGAACAAAACAAAACTCTATGCCACCATCTTTACATAAACAAAATGTATACAAGCGAATGTAGCTGGCCACTTCCAAGCATTGGTAAAAGTATTGATTATGATTCATAGAAAATGTTGGCATTTTAATTAATTAAATTTTAAACTCATCGTTGTTCACTTTTCTCTCTTCTAAGTTGACTGTTGGCCGAGACAATATTTTCTTTATACCCATGTAAGATGTGATGTTTTTCTTTAAAATGAATGTCACCATGCAGTAGATGGCAAGATCGTAATTGGTATTGATATTTATAAAATATTAACATAGATGTGTTCGCTTTTCCTATGGTGATATTACCATGTGGTTGAAATATGAATCTATCTTCATATTTCTGTCCAATACCCACTCCATTATATGGAGATATCACTGCAATATTGGAGTCTAAGTGGTTGACGTAACAACGACATCATGGATAATGGACCACTGCTTTAACTAGCCGTTCAAGAGAATGTAAAAAATGGGCTCAGTTCAAAAGTACACTGAATAATTCCCTTTGTCATTACAGCAATCTCAAGAAGCTACTGTAGGTGTATGTTTAATAAAAGATGGCTTCAGAAATGCACACTTTTTCATTGTTATGTGTCACTGCTTTCACAGGGACACCTGTAACTCCTTCACAAGTTGATGATTGTGAGCAACACCTTTTCCACATTTGTCTCCCTTGTCTCTAGTATCTTTAAATATATACCATGGCATATAGTTCCCCAATTAGATTGGATTTGATAAGGTTTGAGGGAACGTACAATGAACAATGCTCCAATTCCTAATCCATTACGGTGCCACTTGTGTAAATATGGCACCAGCATGTATTTGGACCATTTCCGCCAATGTAATAATTCATTATGAATAAAAAATATCTGTGGCCCAGTGTCACATGCTGTACATATTTCCAAGAGTATGTGCATTAAAAATGAATAAATAAATAAAATGGAATTGTCAAAATGTTTAGGCAAGCCTTTCTACCAAGTGTGTGTTGTGCTAGAAAAGATGGTTTGATTAACCAGGTGGTTAGCTTGGTGTGCCCACAGAGCAAAGTATGTCTTTGGGGACAGAGTCACAGCAGGAAGTCCTTGAGAGCTGATGAGACCAGATGGTTCTTCTCTATGTCTCAACCGACCTTTCCACAGTTGACCATTTTGTCATCTGTTTCCCATTCCTTCCCAACCAAACGGACCCAGCAGGCCAGATGGCGCGGAGGGTTTTGGAGCTGCAGCGATGGCGGGTTTACGGGAAATAAATACACAAGATGCTCCCAAGATGGCTCGTGTTCACAGGGAAACTCGGCAGAACGGCACGTTCCACCAACACGCCGGTTAGGCTTTCGCACGCTGTAAATAACTCGTTAGCTCATTTGCACTGATTATATTTTTTTCATGTGTCACATCGAGATATATGCAGAACATCCTCTAGATGAGGAAGACAGTATGACTTAATGAGATGGGATTCATTACCATCACTATGTGAACGCCACTGACGTCATTACTGTACATGCTTCACTTAATTCACTTTTTTTTCCCATTGAATTTCGTCAAGTCTCTCGGCGAAACATATGAGGGGCAATTAACACGCTGGAGACTGACGGAGACAAACGTTTTCCTTTCAGCAGCGTTTTTAAAGATTGCAGCCTGGTTTAACTCAGCCGTTTGCATAGGGCTATAACGTGTTTTCACAAAGATCGCACTCACCATAGCAGAATGTCCATCATTTCGATACATGTCAACTCAGTGGCACTGGAATATTTACATTGTTTAACTCTCAAAGGACTTTGTTATAATTGCTGGCTGTCTACATTTTATTTGCAGTGTTTGCACAGTAAATCTACACCCTTGCTGTTTGGATAGTGGCACTAAGCATATCTCTCTTGAGGACTTAGTGGCTAATAGCAGTGCACGCAGTGTGTATGTGTGTGCACGACACATTTGTGCATGCGTGTATGTGCATGTGTGTGTGTGTGTGTGTCTCTTCCTGGACTCCAGTCCCATGGTGACGATAACAATATCCTGTTAGAAACAGGAACAGCTCTGTAAACATGAATGTTTACTTGACTATCCAGCCAAAACACACACTAGACACACATACCCCCACTATACCTGTTTTATTATTAATCAAGGTAATAAACCATGGGATTATCCGATGGTAGCACAAAGTGTGTTAAGTCTTTATGTTCTATTGAAACATGTTTGGCTGTGAGAATGCATTATGTTGGTACAGGGAGAAAGGGTGACAGAGGCTTACAGTAATTGCGTGTGTGTGTCAGCACATTTGGCTCACATAAAAAGGCAAACATGACATCTTCAGGGATACACCCTGCGGTGTCCTTTGCATGTTAGCTCTCTTCCTCCTCTTGAACATTGTGGATTACGTCTGTCAGACACAGCGTCTCTTATTGGGAAAGAGAAAATATTCTCACGTCAGGGTGCGCAATGGTCTAGTGGTCTAGTGGTCTGGGTGTTGGACTGCCAGCCGGAAGGTTGTGGGTTTGAACCTACCTGTGAGCATCCTTAAGCACAATGCCTACCCCCCTGCTCCAGGTGGCACCTGGCATGGCAGCAATCGCCATCTGTGTATATGGGTGAATGTGAGGCAAAATACTGTAAAGTGCTTTGGATTAAGGCACTATATAAATGTAGTCTGTTTACAATTATTAAATGTTTTAGGATGCTGTGCAGACCTTTTTTTATTTTGTAAAGAGACAATGACACAAGTCTTCATTTGAAATATGTAATGGCAGTATGTTGTCTTTTTCCAAAGCTTGAGTGCTTTTTATTTACTTTTAGAAAACAAGTTAACACTCATAAACTCCACACAATATACACATTCCTCAGGGACTCTCATGGAATAATTTGATGCAGATTCTGCAGAGGATAGTTGAACCACTTTTAAAGCAGCTGAAATTTATAAAATATTTAAATAATATAAAATAAAATAAAAACGCTTTTGTGGAAGCATTTCTCTATGCTGACCAAATGATTCAGTCCCTTGATAGTTGATATTGTAGCTACTTTTGACTGGGCAATGATTCAAATTGTCAGCAGAGGTTCATAAGGAAGACTGGGGTCACATGGGTCACTGGAAAAATTCCTTTGAGAGTAGGAAGTAGAAAATGGAGATTCTTCGGAAACCCTCTGGAACATTATGGACTGAATCAGCCATTGTTGTTTAAGGTCAGCTGTTGGCAAAACATTGCTGTGCTATCGCTGTACATTATGACATATTTTACGCTATTATGCTACAACAATGTCAGTATCAATTAATTTACAGTAAAAATAACAACTGTTAATCTTATTATTTGTCTTAAAACAATTGACTTCCACCCTCCTCTACCCCCGCCCTCCCCCGAAATTATTAAAATGACTACCACAAACTTGGAAGGCCAAGTTTGTCATCACAAGACAAATGGCTAGCCTAGGGCATGTCTAGCTTTAAACTGTTTGAACAGTTTAAAACTAATCTAGTCAATGATGCCGCCAATCCTGTTTATGTATGAAGCTGATTGCTGCCTTCTTTCTGAGCACTGGGTCTTCATGAGCAAAACGTATGTGCTCGCTGATTTGAGCAGGGAGCTGAGGTCAGATCACACAAGATGAATGTCATGTGTGTGAAGAGGGGCTGGTATGTGTTTTCCTAATCATTTGGTTTTTAAAAAGAAAAATTTGTCAGGAGGCCAGACACAAATTTTGAGGAATACATTTGTACCTTAGTCAAACAGTAAGTTTTATGAACACTTCCCTACTCTAAGGATCGTAACCGACAACAGAATGTTCAAGCTGCGTTATGATGGACTTGCAGAAGTATGAGGGGGTGGGGTGGAAGGAACGATAAAGAAGAATAAACCTCTTGATTAAACGTCAACATCAAATAGCAATGTTGTACCGAGCAGATGGCAACAGTAAAGCCCCGGGAAACAGAACATTCCTCACCCAGAAAAATTTGTCTCTTCTGTTAACTTTGTTTTTGTGTTACATTAAAAGGCGTCCTCTTCTGCAGAACTGTGGCCTTTTTCAGTTGTGCAGCTTCCTTTGTTTAGACGTTGCAGTTATTTCTCGTTCCTGATTCCAGTTAGGTTCCCCCAAAACCATGGGCCTTGTGCTTGCTGTGTTGACTGGCAGTTGACTGACATTTGAGTGACAGCTGACACAAACCTGCCTGTTGCACACATGCGCACACCTCAAGATAACACACTGGTGCCTGAAAGGAGTAATATTAACATCTAACACTGGACCAGCCAATTAATTACTGGGGATCCACTGAGGGTGGCGATCACATATAACACACACCCATTTCATTTGTCTATGTGTGTGTATGTGGGCTGGGTTGCAATACCGTGTAGGAAGTCAGTGAGTGTGACCTGTTGCAGACTTCCCCGTTTGGGTCTTTTACATCCGCTTTTGTATAGATACTTTACTGTATTTTAGTTCTGTTAATGCTCTTGCCTGCAATGCAAACCTTGCGTGATTTAACCCACGTGATAATCAACATGCTGGTCAGTCCTGACTAAAGAGACATTAGAGCATCTTATTAACTTAATATGCAAATAAAGCCAGGAGCTGTTCCAATCAAACACATCCATCATGCATGTAGGACATTAGTTTTCTCTGTGTGTGCATTTTGTAAAATGTGAAAACTAACTATGTAAGTTCTGGTAAATGCTAGCAATGCTCCATGGGCCATCACTTTTTCATTTCAAATCTAGGACAACATTCCCCCCCCACCCACCCACCCCCACTAGATGTGCATACTGCATAGCCTACTGTAAACACACACAAGACACAATCACAGAAAAAAGCAATGAAAGAACACCAATGCTACATGCTACATTGTGGAAAATCACCGGAGAAGCTTGTGGTCCAGATTTTTCTGGTTCAAACTCTGCTAACTCCTCACCAAGTGTCGAGGTGTCCTTGAGCAAGACTAACTGCTCCCGGTGGTCAGGTGTGTCTTTGCATGGCTGACATTGCTGTGTGTGTGTGTGTGTGTGTGTGTGTGTGCGTGTGTATGTGTGTGTGAATGAGTGAATGTGAGGCAGATACTGTAAAGTGCTTTGGATAAAAGTGCTGTATACATGTAGTCCATTTACCATTAAGAGCATAGAAAATACTGAGATTCTCTGAGTAGAAGTTGGCTAGTAGAAAGGTTTGAGTCAATAAATTTACAAAATGAACAAAGTGGCACCGTGTTTTCTGTGAAAGATAACTGCATACATTAGCTCAGTGACTTGATCTAAGTACCACTGCAATATCAGTATTTTGTAGCTTCATAGCTATTTTTTGTTAGACTGACCTGATTGTGGTGCAAAAACTACTTTGGAGAGTTGTGCAGTAATGCACATTTGACCTCTTTTTTGAACTGTGAAAACACATCACATCTTCTACCCCAATCATTTGATATACGAGAGGGATACCTACTGTAGGCAACCGAAGCCTGCAATGTAAATAAGTGACCAACGTTCAGCAACAATGCGATGGGCGATCGCTTGCAGCGTGTCCAGGGGCTTTAGAGTAAAGAGCTCTGCAGGTATAAACACTGTGATAGCTTGAGCCAGGTCTAAAGGGCTTTGTTGGTTGTGTTTCAGGGGAGCCTTCTCGGAGGTGGTCCTGGCAGAGGAGAAGAGGACCCAGAAATTTGTGGCCATCAAGTGCATCCCTAAGAAGGCCCTAGAAGGAAAGGAGAACAGCATTGAAAATGAGATCGCTGTCCTGCACAAGTGAGTGGTCTTCTCTGAGCTCTAAACACCATAGAACAGCATCTCCTAATCCTGAGCCTGGGTCACCTGACACGCCAGGTGGTTTTGTTACACACAACCATGTGCGACGCCGTCCATTGAAACTGTTTTGAAAAGGGCAGGCGCTTTCAAAACAATACTTGGCAGGTGATTGGACGCTGGCCCTGCCGTCACATCAAACTCTTGTTGAAGTCAGTCGGGAGAGGAGTGAAAACCTATTTTCCATCGAAAAAAGCCTTTTCTTTGCTTATAATACATTCTAGGGGTCCCGCTGTCCATAATATGTAACCAGGGTGTGGCGTACGCCAGAGCGTCTTTCGGGGTGTTGGAGAGCGATATATAACTGTCCTGAGGCCTGCGCTAACCAGCTGACCACCGTGTAAGGCGCTTTCACATCTGGCTTGTTTGGAGTACTTCGAACGTGGATGGTTTAGCCCCCGAGATAGTTTTATGTGGGAATATGTGAACTGAACTTTAAATATAAAAACAAATTATAAAGAAAAGAAATTAACATGACAATGTTCAAAGCTGCCTCTAATGAGAGAAGATATTGCTGTTTGAAAAGTCCAAAAAGTTACAATAAAAGTTCATCAGTGAATGGACGAATATTTATTTGCACTGATTTTGCACAGATTTAGCTAATTGTTGTTGCTAATGCACTTTTTGTGAAATTCATCAATTATCTCCTAGTATTTCGCTAGCATACTGTTCTCTGTGCGTGTAGAAGAAAGTATCTGATACTTGCACAGCCCTGAAGAACATAAACAAAGTTTCAACATCAAAGCCGTAGTACTACGCTTTGCTTCACGGTGAGTTTCGATGTGTGGGGCGCTGCCGCGGAGGGCGCGGAGGAATATAGTTCTTGAAAATGACTGACACTGCCTTTAACAAGTCTCAGTTGATGGGCATGCCTGCAATATTATCCAATTATTTCTTCTCAACTGGCCAGTTAATACAGGTCATACAGCACAGTTCCAGAGACAAAGCCAAGTCCCAATCATTGTGGCGCGGTTCAAATATCTCTCTTTAGCAATGGGGAATTACAGGCCATAGCGGAAATGACTGAACAACATGGACATATAGGCTTTAAGCTATTTATAGAGCCCTCGTTGCCTGAGTTACAAGCGACACACAGACCTTGCCAATAGACAGCCATCCTCAGGTGAGAATGCTGGAATGAGAGCAGTAGATAAAGACAAAAAGGTTGCAATTACCTTAACCCGAGGTTTACTACTCACTATTCAAAGTTTGAGATGCACATTTATCCCTCTCTCCTGGCGGTGAATGGTAAATGGCCTGTATTTATACAGCACTTCTCCAACCTAACGGCCACTAAAGTGTTTACTTTTCACACACACATTCACACAGCGATGGTGGTGTCAGTGATGTACAGTATATTGCTGACACGCAAACAAACCTGGCCAAGGATTCCCTCTCTCTCTCTCTCTCTCTCATTAACATCTAGAGTCTAGAAACTCCTCCCCCTTTTCCCATACATTTATATTTACGGCATTTGGCAGACGCTTTTATCCAAAGCGACTTTCATGTAGTACATTTGTCAGTAGCTGGACAGGTCGTCGGATAATTGCTGGCCCGTACAGGCCCAAAGGCAAAGGCATAGTTTCACCGGAGAGACTTGAGTCTGGAACAACAGAGAGGGTTCAACGGACAGCACAACCACGTTTGATTTTTGGAAGGGGGCGAAGAGGGGACTTTTCACCCTTTTATGCAGACCGGAACAACCCAGCATTCCACGTGTTTATTGTTTGTTTAGTTTACGGCCCTTGAGCCAGGTCGTAACACATGCGAGTCATTGGGGAGGTCCACAGATTTCACCATACTATTGTGAATTATTTCTCTCTGGAGGGTTCATTAATGGTTATTAAATTAATTCCCAAGTACCTACGATCAATCTGAGGCCACAAGCAACTGTTTTAAGGTAAATTTACTTTTCCCCCAGGCCATGCGGGCTGTCTGGACAATGTCTAAGTCAGCCTCCACAGCAAAATGCCGTTGGTGCCACGCCCACTTTAAGAGACCAGAAGTGTTTTTGTTTTTTTGCTTCCATTGAAAAGCATCTCTGTTATTATTCCAGTAGCTTTCGTTTCACTGCTGAACGTAATAATCCAGTCAGTCGGCAGATGTGAGTCCCATCTGCGTATAGACAATAGATTCCTTTAAATAGTCTCCGCTACAAGTTATTCAGTGTGATGATGGCTGCCATGTCAAACGACAAGAACAGCCAAGTTATAAACAGCTGTGGAATGGGGTCATATGGATTAGCTGGCCAAACGCATGGAGAGGATGTGTGGACCAAACATATAGAAGCACGCTGCGTTCAACTGGAACTCGTGAACTCGATTACGACATGGAAACTCGTGATTACGACATGGGAAGTCGTGAACTCAAAGCTTTCAGAAAAGTTCCACTTAACAACGTTGTGAATTCCACAAGATAGGGGCGCTCATATGGACTCTTCTCGTGAACATGGTAAACACGACCCCTTGTGAACGCAGCAACACACACGCACACACACACACAAATCAGGGACACACACATAGCACATATACAGTCCACACACACCCACACACATTCCTTGTAGAATTTGACCAGCAGATAACCAAGCTGTTTTTGGATGACACTAACCCCTCCTGGCCAGAGCCATGTAAATAACAGTCACATGGTTCATGGAGAGGCTAAACATATGGACAATAGTTCCTGGAAGTGCTTGGTGGGCAGTTTTATATATATATATATATATATATATATATATATATAAGGTTTTTTGGTAACTAGTAGTCAATAAATGCATAGGGTATTTTTTGTATTTAGGCTGACTTCCGCTGTGAAAAAAACGGTCCAATGAATGGAGATGGCGTAACTCTGTTCTTTCCATGACTCTGTTCCTGCCCAACTCTCCCTGTATTGTTTTGCTGCTATGAATATGAATAATATAATAATCTTTATTTATATTGCACTTTTCACAGAATGGTTCGCAATTGTACCCCCATTCCAAACACTGGAGGCTATACTAGTGAGCTAGCTCACCTATACTGTTATATTGAAACGCAACGATATAGGGCCGCAATTAATGATGATTGATTTGCACATTCTTTATCTGCAGTTCATTTATAGACTGGTAGCGAAATAGTTTTTAGCCACAAAATAATAAGTGTAGTTTGCTAAAAGTCTGCGTTAGGTCTAGGGCTGTAGTCCAAACCACCTTTGTTGAGTCCAAGACTAGTCGAGTCAGAGTCTAGACTGAGTTCAAAGAGATTTTAGTCCAGTTCAAGACCAAGACAAAAAAGTTTGCTAATCATGTAGATCATTTTCCAATATTTATCGTTATGAATGTGATGATCAGATCAAAATTGCAGTGCAAATACCAATGAGTCCAAGAGTACTAAAGCCATAAATAGGTCATCACAATTACCATGGCCACTATCCTCTGTGTGCAATCTTCCCCATAGCTTGCCTGTAGCCAGATTCCTGCTGGGAGTATTGGGAGAAATGCATTGCGTTTTGAATGTAATTACTTGGGCACGTCCAGGTGGGAGGAGGCCTCAGGGAAGACCCAAGACTAGGTGGAGAGATTATATCTCCACAGTGGCATGGAAACGCCTCGGGATCCCTCAGTCAGAGCTGGTTAATGTGGCTCGGGAAAGGGAGGTTTGGGGTCCTCTGATTGAGCTGCTGCCCCCGCGACCCGACCACAGATTAACGGTTGACGATGGATGGTGATGACATGGCATGATCTAGCCTACACACCTACACACAGTTGCCTACTGTCTGTAGCCTATAGCAGGCTATTAGAAAGACCATATATAGGCTACTTTGTTGATAGTTGATGTGCTTGAAGTAGCCTATAGAATCCTATGCAGCCACAGATTCAGTTTGACAATGATCGTGGTGATCCCAAATTCATATCTGAATAGCCAATCTGAATAAGCCTCTTGCTTAGGAATTAAAGAAGTGAAATGACCGATACGGAAATTAATACAACGCAGAAGTGCCAAAAGCTGCAGTTTCATGACAACTAGACAGGAGGGAGGGGGGGTGAATTGTTGTCCATCCATCCATCCATCCATCCATCCATCCATCTTTATCCGCTTATCCGGAGTCGGGTCGCAGGGGCAGCAGCTTCAGCAGGGGACCCCAAACTTCCCTTTCCCGAGCCACATTAGAAAGCTCTGACTGGGGGATCGCGAGGGGTTCCCAGGCCAGTGTGGAGATATAATCTCTCCACCTGGTCCTCGATCTTCCCCGAGGCCTCCTCCCAGCTGGACGTTCCTTGAACACCTCCCAAGGGAGGCGCCCAGGGGGCTTTCCAGATGCCCGTACCACCTCAACTGGCTCGTTTCGACGCGAAGGAGTAGCGGCTCTACTCCGAGTTCCTCACGGATAGCTGAGCTTCTCACCCTATCTCTAAGGGATAAGCCAGCCACTCTCCTGAGGAAACTGTTGTCAGTAAAATATTTAAACTCTTCAATAAAAAATGTATTAGCCATACATTTATCCCACTATATTGGATAGGGGGGTTAGTATCATAAAACGTTCAGCACAGAGTTGCTTATGTGACGTAGTGCTAATGCACTGAGGGACTGCTGTACTATTTTACCATGACCCTCAAAATGAAGGAGTTCATCGCTCGCTAGTCAAGGCACACACCCCCTTCACTAAGATTATGAGAATAAATATTAAATATAAACAATAAGGATATTATATTAAAAATAATGAAATCCTCTCTTCCCCAAACCCAGTACGTGTCTCTATACAACATGAGTGCATCATGTTGTATAGGGTGTGCGCATGCGTGTGTGTGTGTGTGTGTGTGTGTGAGCTTGCGTGTGTCTGCACACCTGGCTTTTGGAGCCTCATTCATCCATCCACGGATGTATCCATTGTCTCTCGTATCTCCGAGCATATGAATGAATGCCCCGGCCACCCACCCACCCGCCCACCGGTTAGACAGCGTCCTCGGGTGTATGGCAGTGACTAATAACCTGGCATGAGTCATAGATGGCCAACTCTGGTGCAGTGAAGAGACTTAACCTCGTGTTTTCAGCTGTCCATCCTCCTCCAACTCAACACAACAGCCCACATAAACGTGCTTACGGAAATGTGTGGGCCCACACTGAACACGTGCACGCGCGCGCGCACACACACACACACACACACACACACACACACACACACAGGATTGCATGAAAAGGCATGAGAGAGGAGGGAGTTGGTTGCAAAGTGCAGCGTGAGGAGGTACAGGGCTCTGGTTAAGCTAATGAGCTTCACCACTGTTTCACTGTTGCTTCAATGCTGCTTCACTACACCACCGTGTGTTGTTCAAGGTGCTCCTAACGAGCTCTGCTTCACTGCTGCTTCACTGCTGCTTCATCGTGTGTTGTTCAAGGTGCTCCTAACGAGCTCTGCTTCACCACTGCTTCACGTCTACCTGCTGTAACACGCTCCAGTGCTTGCAGAGAGGTGATGTCCCAGTAGTCTGCTCTCACGTCAGAGTATAGGAAAACGCTTGACACGGAAAAGGTCATGCCAAGGCAATGGTTGTCTTTTCACAAGACGGAGTAAACAGAGGGTTAGGTTAACAGTGACTCAGCATAATGGACTGGAGGAATAACAATATGTGAATAACAATGCATACGTTTTACTCGGGTTACTTGGAAAAGTGGCTTATGAGGTGGAGCAAAGTACTGTAAAGTCCATCACGCACACACATGCGCACACATACACAGACACTCACGCACGCACACACACACAGAGGTGTTCGCTGTAGCAGATGAGCCCTTTCCTCGGGCAATATGATCATTTATACTGCGTGAACAGTGTCTACTGAAGGTTTTATACCATGGCATGAGATCAGCAAATTGTATTCTTAAAAGAACCAATCACAACAAAGTTATCAGTTGCTCCGTCCTAAAAGACAAAAAGAGGAGAATTGGGGAGATGATACGTGATAAGTGATAAATAATTTGATCATGTAGTTAAAGGTACAGTCAGCTATGGCAAGCTATTTGTAAGCTAATACACGTCATTATGTCAAATTCGCCAAATATCTCCTTGAATTTTGCTAGCTTACCGTTCTCTGTACTTGCTGAAAAATTAATCCGGTATTCTGTCTCCATAAATAGGAACATAAACAAATCGGTGAACACCACTCACAACAACATATCCGCTTTGCTTTGCGATGCGTTTCAATCGTTTCAATGTGTGGTTCGTCGCTGTGGAAGGATATGGTTTAGATTTTTGCTTGATTTGGGCAAGCGTTCTCGAGAATGATTAACCTTCCATTTAAGTCAAGACACCGGTGTGGGTGGCTTTAATTTAGCTAGTTAAAGATCAATAGCTTTTCCATCAGTGTGTACGAGCATGTGTGTGTGTGTGTTATGGTCAAAACCTTTGTCCTTGTACATTTAACATTATTTAACAGTAATGGTATATATTAAAATACACTACAATATAATCAACTCTAAAATAACTAAGTACGCCAGTTATTGTCACCAAATCTCCGACGGTAGACATATTTATATTATCACATGAGGTATATTATAATGTTTCCAGCCTCTAATATGTACACTATTGCTTCTTTGTTAATACAGTGATAATAACATGGCACAAATAGCATCCCCAATGTCCCCTGTTGCCACGCCTGGTCACCGGGGGCAACAGAATAGGATACACACAGGGATCTAAAATGTATAATCTTCCTTCCTCTCATGGGGAAGTGTCTTGACGCCTCCTGACCAACAATTGTGACTAAATTGTGTGTTTGTGCATGTTAACACCAGCAATAGTAACTGACTGTTATTTTGTTATTTTCTTTCATTCATTCTCTCTTTCTTTCTCTCCTTCTTTCTCTCTTTCTTTCTTTCTTTCTACCCTTCCCCACAGGCTCAAACACGCCAACATCGTCTCACTGGAAGACATCTTTGAGAGTAAATCACACCTCTACCTTGTCATGCAGCTGTGAGTATTCCCGCGTGTTGTCGGGGGCGATGCGTGGAGGAGTCGTGTTTCCTTTGAAGCTGTCCTACCTGTGGTGTCTCCCACACACACTGTGTGTCACCACTGTTAATTGCACTCCGTAATGCTCTCGGCCGCGCACACACACACACACGCACACGCACACGCACACGCACGCGCACACACACGCACACGCGTGCACACACACGCACACGCGTGCACACACACGCATGCGTACGCACGCACGCACACGCAGGTGTGCCTACTCATGTATTCCACTGGGGAGTACGCCCTCACAGCCTGTCAGCCTCCAAGCCACTAAAATCAGTGTGTGTGTGTGTGCATTTGCATGTGCGTATGTTTGTTTGTGTGTGTCCGTTTGTTTGTTTGCGTGTGTGTGTGTGTGTGTGTGTGAGCGTGTGTTTGTTTGTGTGTCCGTTTGTTTGCGTGTGTGTGTGTGTGTGTGTGTGAGCGTGTGTTTGTTTGTGTGTGTAGGTGTGTGAGAGAGAGAGAATGTGCGTGTGTGTGTGTGTGTGTGTGTGTGTGTAGGTCAAGTCAAATCATTTTAT
>JAOEGT010061739.1:0-17499 GCA_025447795.1 Speoplatyrhinus poulsoni
GGCCCTCCTCTCTTTGCCCTCCACTCCGCCACCCAGTCTTCTACACCTGTTCAACAGGACACGGCATGTTGTTGCAGATTGCGCTCTATGTTCTGGTTAAATATGAAAGAACGTTACAACAAAAAAGACGGTCTTTTCCATAACTAGGTATGTTCAAATTCCTTATACTACTGTATTTTCTAAAATGGATATTAACTGTTTTGAATAACCTTACTGTAAATAATGTGTTGATTATCAGTTAATAATTATGTGTTAAATAACTATCAGTGAATTACTAATATTATTGGCTGTATCAAGTGTTCTACTACAGTATTACAGCGGGACAAATTTGTGTTAGGTCGTTTTCTCTATCAATCGTGGCTTTGGCCTCGAGGTGTGTAACTGGAAATTTGGAGAGATGAGACACTTGGTCACCCATGTATGAAACACGCTGCCTCGAATCGAACCTCACACCTGTTGATGTCCGTGCCCCCTGTGCTTTAACTAACTATAAAAGGTGGCATTAACATTTTGTACATAATTCAGGTAATTAACATTTAGTCATCAGATTTTAAAAAGGTGCAAACGGTGTTCTCAATGCTATAGTCAATTAACTTCTCCATCAGAATCATTGCAGTCCATTTTGTTCATGTTAAATGCGCATCACAGTCACACACTTATGACCTGATTTATGAGTACATGTAAATATCAGTGGCCTGCCTACTCATTGTAATTGGTATTCAGTATTTTTTAACAATTTCACCGTATAGGCAATTCAAGTATCATGTATTTTTATATTTATTTAAAGGACATATGCTGACAGGTATTTTCCAATGAGGAAATATAACGTTTACTGCTTTATTTTTGGAAGTAAAGTAGGCCTATATGCCTTGAAAAGTGATTATACCAATAAAGTGGTATAATCACCACCAATTTATTGCTGATGCCTCAACTTATAGGTTTCACAAAGGTGAAAATACAGTGTTATTATCTAATTTAAGCATATGTTATCACTAAACAGGCTTGGTTTGGCTATACTATAAGGCCTACATCTACTATGCTACATTGGTACAAATGAAAACATTCCATTTAAAGATAAGGAGCCTTCAAATACTGTGGGTAATTTAGGCATAGGCTATACTGTATTTGATTACACACTGTATATACCTGTATACCTTATTGTATGTATGGTATTACTGTATGCCGCAGTTTCACAGTTAGGAGGCCCAGGTATTTGGAGCAGTTTGTCAGTCATTCTCTGGAGGTGCTTTTGCACCAGAAGAGCTTCTTACTTTGAAGGCTGTCTCTGCTCTTTCAAAAGGCTCGTCTGTATGTCATGTAGCTCGATGTCAACCCTTTCTCGTGTCCCGCACGTGTACTGAATAGTCACTGTACTGTAGGTGCCGGAAGAAAAAAGTCTTTGTTAAATGTGCAATGGTATAGAAATATGATACAACCTAGCTATCATAGGCGTAACAGAGTGACATTACTGTAGACAAAGGACAGTTGGAAAAAGTAGGTTGCACTGTATTAATTTCCACCTGTGAGCCTGTCCTCCTATACACAGCTACACTGCTGTCACTGACCTCCCTGTTTAGGAATATGCCTTCCAATTTAGGATCCCACCTGTTATTGTCATAGGTGTGTGTGTGACAAAATCTGCTCCTCTTTCTAGGCTTGTGGAATGTGTCGAGTTGCGGGAGCAAAAGGTCACGACTCATTAAAGTGCTAGGACACATCCGTGGGCTGTCTGTGGGCCAGCTGCCATGTTTGAAGATGCCCTAATAGGTCTTTAAATGGCACTGGCTGTGTCGTCTGACTGCATGTAATACTGCAGCAGCTCCTGAGGGATGTTGAAGGTCCTGGCCTGTGTAATGAATTTAGCAATGCTCCACATTGCTAAATGTTATGAATGCACGTGTACCGGTATGGAACATGACAGGGCAACTCATATAAATGTACAGTACAAAAACAGGACAAGAAACGAAAAAAGATTTACTATAATTGTTCTTCTTTTGTCGTGAAAGTTTCAGAGACATCCTTCCAATTTCTCAGATGTCCGGAAAACATTAAGCTCTTTTTTTGTCATTGTTCATCATTCAGTCAGATGACGTCAGATTTACACGGGAGTATTTATTGTTCTCTAGAACGGAAAGAGCTCAAACCACAGGTGCAGGCAGGCAGGTGTGCTTTGTAAAGCCATCAAAACACACACACGTTCAATTCAAGTGTACATACACATACACAAGAAATAACACAGGCAATTCACCGCAGTTCTCTCAATCTCTGGCAAATTAAACAGTTAGTTTGGCAGCTAATTGTTCAGTGAGATGTGACCTTTCAGAATGTGCATGGTCTGGTTGTTGTTATTGGTTAATTTAGGCATGAATACGGAATAAGGTTAACTTCCAGGTTTAGGGATTTCTTTGAGCTTTCAATATTTGTAGGATCTGACTTCAATTTATTCAACCTTTGTTATAAAGCATTTATTATAAAGCATTTGATACATACACAGCTGCATCTGTGCTGTGTGTGTGTGTGTGTGTGTGTGTGTGTGTGTGTGTGTGTGTGTGCGTGTGTGTGTGTGTGTGTGTGTGTGTGTGTGGGTGTGTGTGTGGGTGGCGGCATGTGACATTGTCCATTCATTTTTTTAAGATAACGATGACAAACCTGACTTGCTAAAAACCTGCTGAAGGCATGCACGTGAGGGATTTTTTACAGATCAGATGCACAGTGGCACAGTTATTGAGGGTTTGGGGGACACATTCAAGGATGGTGCATATCCAGTAATTATCTTCGAAACTTTGATGAGTGACATGGCCATATTGGTAATCGGTCAGGTTTTCATGTTGACCTGCTAAAAAGCATGTTTGTCACTCAACATAAAGATATTGTCTCTGGGCAAAAACCGGCGAGCCTACACAACAACACGGTTACCTACACAGGGCAACACGTTGGCCCAGTGGATAACACTGTGGCCTCACAGCAACAAGATCCTGGGTTCTAACCCTTTCTGTGTGGAGTTTGCATGTTCTCCCTATGTCTGTGTGTGTTTGCTCCAGTTTCCCCCACTATCCAAAAACACATCAGGTTCATTCTCCAGTCAGTGTCATGTGACCAGCGACACTGTCAATAAAAAGCACTTTAACAGCCATTGTAGTCTAGGAACTTCATAATGTACATGGTCTGCTCCCATCTAGTGGTGTAATGTATGCAGCACGGCTTCAGAATGTGGAAAGAGAGGCAGTTTTATTGTGTGTGTGTAATGTGGACACAATGCAGAGTTGTATAGACTTTGTCACTCCTTGCACTTTCTCTCTGTCACTAAACATTGCGTTGACAAAGGGGCAGTAAACAATTGGCCGTCAGACTCTACCACCGTGCTGTACAACCACACCGTAATGTGCTGTGGCTTTGCGGCATCGCCCGTGACTGCAAACCGCAAGCCGGCGGCATAGAGAAGCAGCCAGACACACATGACACAGTAAGAAGACTAAACAAGACAGTGTTTTCTTTGGAGAGACAGCCACAGTGGAAGCTGACTAGATGTACCGGGGGTGGAGAGGATTGATGGAGGGGAAGAGCACGTAACACGGCAAGTGTTTTTCACAACCAGGTGTTTTAAGAGATTAGCAGCTACAGGGCCGGAGCTCTACCTCCGGTGCTAGCAAGTGATAAATCAGACAGATTAGCCCTTTCTCACGGGCCGGCTTTCTCCCTGCAGCTGTCCCTGAACTAGGAAAGAGAGGGGTGAAAGAGGAGATGAGAAGTGACATGACGGAGAGAGACTGAATGGAAAAGAATGAGCGAGTGAAAGAGAGAGAGAGACATTTAAGAAGGTGGCGAACGACGTGCGTCTCCAGGTGAGAGCAAGAGAGTCAAATAAATGTTGGGGGGTGGGGGGGGGGGGTGGTTGGTTGTTCGTCTCATTCTCTATCTGGTGCTTTTAAAAGGCAGCGTCAGTCATTCTCGAGAACACTTGCTAACTTCGAACTCAATGGCTCTTCCTTCAATGCCATAGAGTGCTCCATCAGAAGCTCCACCCCCAACATTGGAAATACATTGAAAAGGCCGGCGAGGAGTTATTTGGTGAATTTGACAAAAAGTGTATTAGTTTACAATCGCTAACTATACCTTTAACGTATCCTGTGTTTCAGAGCTAGGAGAGATGGAGCAGTAGGTTTGTGTTGATTGGCAACAAGGTTGGTTTTCTGTTTTTGTGAGGATTTGTTAAGTATTTAGGAGATGTACAGTAGATGCCTAGTCCAGTTCTCAATGCTTTATAGTGGCTTAGTTAAAGGTATAGTCAGCTATTGCAAGCTAATTGTAAGCTGATAAACTTTTTGTCTCTCCTTGCATTTTGCTAGCTCTGTGCGTGCTGAAAAAGTTGTCCGATACGTCTAATCAGCCCTGGCTCTGTAAATAGGAACATAAACAAAATGGCGAACACCGCTCTCATAAACAAAGCAGTAGTACTACGCTTTGCTTCCCTTCGGCATGACCCGGTACGGTCAGCCAAGCGCGGTTGAACGTTGCATTTCCATTACAACCGGGCTTCCCGCTTGAAAGTGTGTCTTTAACTGACGACGCGCTTATCTTGGGTCAGTCACGTTTAAAAATATGTGCCCTGTTTAATGCACTTTGGTCTGCTTTATCATTACACTGTTCAACAGTTTTTTCAACATGAATTTTCAGGCTACAAGGAAATATTTTACATGTCATTGTAACAACATCCGCGGACGACTGGCGACTAGGCATATGCCTGAGCCTGACTACACATTAGGTAGTCCTAATTTTTCTTATGTATGTCTGTGTTCTTATGAATATTCATACAAGCCGCTTTGAGCTGGCAGCATGAGGGCTTGTCAGAAATTCATACAGAAAATGCAAAATATACAAGAGTGGCGAAAGCGATCATTACAGGTAGACTATAGGCTATAACTTTGTCCATTACACAAACATAAGCATAACATTGTGAAATAAATATATTTGCTTAAATGTTTGCCTATGCCTTAAAATTCACTCTCCACAAGTGAGTTAATTCTGTCTGACTACGTTTAGCCTACACTCCAGTCATTGCGAGTAGGCTACCTGATGGAGCTTTAAAAAAAAAAGATAATAATAATAATAATAATAATAATAATTAAGAGAAACGCTGAAAATAGCCTAGGCTTCATTTTGTGTGTCGCACGGCTCACACCAGCTTTCTCTGTCAGCCATGCTGGGATTGCATTAATGAAATTATGATGAAGCCTATAACGTCACGGTGGGCTCACTTGGAGGCGGGCCGGCTCAATTTGGCCCCACTCCAGAGTGGGCCCGTGTCGGATACAGCTCGGTACAACTTGGCGTGGGTAAACTGATAATGGAAACGCATATGAGCGCAGCATGGCTCGACTCGACACAGCCAAATGTGCAGTGGAAAAACCCCAACAATGCGTTTGGATGTGTGGAGCTGTGCCGTGGAGGGAAAGATATTGTTTTGATTTGAACTCTAAGTTAGCATGCATTCTCGATAATGACTAACCCTGCCTTTAATGTTGTTGTTTTGATGGTTTATGGCAAACAGATTGCCAGACAACACCTCTCTTTTGATAATTTTGTCCTTGTCTCCTCAACCTGTTTTGTTTTGTTATGTTATGGGCCTGCTGTAATTGCTGTACATTGTCTATTGTGTATGTTGGCTCTCACTGTGTAGGGGGAGTATTTTTTTATGCAGATGATTTTGTTGTGTTGTGTTCTTCCTGCCGTAGATCGGTTAGGAGGTTTGGATTTAAATGAGAAGTACCTGCACCGTGGGGTTTGCTAGTGTTGTAGGGCAACTTTAATGGCAGCAATAAACATGTTGTTAAGGTTAACATGTCGGAAAGTAGGAGCTATTCATTTAGGCTCCATCTGAAGTGCTACAGTGGGGGGGGGGGCAGTCAGAAACTTAAGGATACATAAAAGAGACAGATGAGGAGATGTTGGGAAAAGGATGTCCTGCCAATTGTCTGGGCAGATACTGTATGTGTTGAGTCACACATATTTACAGGTTACAGTCTGATGTCTGGCTTATGGACTGGAAGTTAGCCAAGAAAACTGTCTTGTTTACACAAGCTTCAAACTTAGTGTGCATCAGATTGTCTCACTAAATCTCTTATTGACACTGCTGCCCATATTGCGTATACGTAAAGCAACTTTACATAAAGATTCCAGCAGCCACCGATGCAGTGTTTATTGGCCGGCCTGGTGATAATTTGAAATGACGGTATCAGTTAAATCTGTGTTTACTCGTGAGCAATTTGTTTAGTCTCATAAGGGTTAGAAGTCCACACGGGCCTGGTTCTCTCTGTCTGTCTCTCATACACACCTGTTGTCCTTTTCTTCAACTAAAACAACATCATCTGGCAATCTCTGACTCAGGTCCGTGTTTGGGGCCCCATTTTCCCATGGTCCCAGCAGCCGGCCTTGTTTTCATATACTTCTCTTCCAAACACAATTGTGTCCACAGCTTTGCTTACACAGGCCAGGAGAGCTACCAAGTTAGCCTGGTGTTCTGTTAACTAACCTCTTGAAGGCTTCTTGGGTGTTCTGTTCTGGCAGATCCTTCAGTCCAGTGACTTCCCAAAAGGCTTTATTTTATTGTGAATGCCTGGATTGGATGCAGGCAGTATTGAGACATAGCTTAGGCCATGTGTATGGTTCAATTTGAAAAAGTTTGACTTTGAAAACTCTGTTGTTTACTTTTATATTTTAAATATATTATATTGTTTTATATGTATTTAATTCTATTTTTTATTTTATTCTTGTGTTGAATATTTTAGAAAACAATAACTGAAAAAACAGATATAAATAGTAAAAATACAATATGCTCTGTGTACATTTATGATATTCCTTGGCGAGCTCAAGTATTTCCCACGTCCTTGGGTCCCAGCTCGCTGCTGATAACTTCCCTGGCAACTCTTTTGTTGTAAACCTAACACCTGCTTCCATCGCTGGGCTGAGGACCCAGAAGTAGTCAGTCAAGGTTAAGGCCTTGCGTCTCTGAGTGGCACTCTGGGGAATACTTCACGATCGTGTAGAAAGTCCTTACCGTCCTTTGTAGGCAACATGGCAGCCATCTTGGAAACGCCTCTAAAATGTTATTTGGTAAGCTGTATCTAAATGATTGGGGAGTAAGAGCCATATATCCAAATTCAATGCTTAATGATATACAAACTTTATGTATGTCACGAGTCAATAAAAACGCTTAAAACGGGTTACTTTGCCACAAAATAAGGGCTAAAAAGCTGTTTTCCCTCATAGGTTACTTATACTAGGCATGTGCAACTGTCGGTTTTGTGTCAGTGCAACATCACAATTGGTTAAATAGGTTACGGTTATTCAGTTATGAAACAGATCATTTTCCTCCAACTGCCATATTTGCCGTTGAGGAACTCTCCCATAAAGTTGCATTCCAAATTCTCTAAGTGGCATGTCTCCTCTATAATGTATCTGGTAGAACCAACCGGAACATGTGGAACTGCTCAGTTGGAGAACCAGATGCATGCTAAGGAGATGGGTGGGGGGGGAAGTTATTTATAGAATACCATGCATCGGTACAAAACACGTCTGATGAGTAACTCCTCACATTTACTGTATAAAAGGAAGTGAATGAATTAAACCACAAACACTTTCAACCACTCTCTTCACTCTCAGTGAATATGAGAACCGTTTTATACATGTGGAATAAATGTTTCCTTTCGACTGGGCTGAATGTTTCCAGTTTGGGGACTGTATCATTATCGTAAAGAACAAAACATGGTTCTAGCCCACTCAGCTCTTACACAGATAATGTGTGGATTAAGAGTATATATCGAAAATGCCATACTGTATTTAGAAAAGAACAAAAGCCAACACAATTACATCAGGAGTATTTTTTTACTTTTGGAGGATAATATACATTAAACTAAATTAAATTGGAGGATTGAAGGATTGAGTACTAAACAGCTGATTTCACTGTCATTTAGTGGATTATCCTTTGCCTAGTGTGTCTTGTCCAATTATGTTACTTGTATATTTACTATAATGCATGTCTCAAAATAACACCTCAGAACTGAAACAATCTATTACCTAGCCTCGTGAGACTAACATGATCTCGCAAGCTTCAGTTTTATTTCACCGCAAGAATCAGTCTGGGAAGCCTAGACATTATTGCAAATGTGTCCGAGTAGCAACTGAATTTACCAGTCAGCTATATATACTGTATATATATTGATAGCTATACGGGCGTGATTTAGGTGTGCGGAATGGTTTAGGTTTGCCGACAGCAAAAACAACCAGATAGTCCTTCCAATCAACTGCCAAGTATTTTTTGAAAGTGCCCGCCCTTTACAAACAGTTTTGATGGACTTGTGACTAACAATCCATCTTGAATGTCAGTTTAGCATTTAACTGTTATATTCTAAAATATTAAAACAAAACGATACAACAATTTGCAGATGGAACAAGGTCCATAATGTCTTGCCTTCATAGAAAGGAACTATATCTATACAATATAGAGTGTGTTAAAATTATATTTTAAATCTCAGTTAAAACGGAACGTAGTTTATAGTGGTAAAGTATCTGGTCGTCTATTACTTTATACCATTGAAACAGAGGATGATTTGTGGAAGTTCCTAGATTGATGGATTTACAATGGTAGGAAACTATATTGTCATATTTAACTCGATATTTAACTAGAGTGAACTACACACCTCACCACCACACACGCACACACACACGCACGCGCACACACACACACACACACACACACACACGCACTGACAGACATACTCAAACGGAGTCATATTCTCAACCTTCAGGAATGTGCTGAAGAGCAGGGATTTGTCGGGATGGCTTATGTGTTCTCAGACCAAACATCACAGCAAGCATTCAATCCCCTCTCCAACAAGACACACAAAAACACACATCTCAGACGTGGACTGTGGACAGACACCAGCCCGCTATACACCCTGTTCTGTCTGTCTGAGGAACGGCCGAACGGCCAAACGTCTACAGTACATCGCCGTGTGGGAGCCCATAATCTTGGTGGATCCAGGAAATGCATCTGATCTCCAGACAGAGATAAGGGGGAAGTCTCAGGGAAAGGGCGTTTAGTGGAGCACAGACGGCCCTATTGTCCTCCTCCGACACGGCCTTTGATCTCGGCCTAGCCTGATGAGCTCATTACGCTGAGATGCTGTTTAGTGGTTTGTCACCGATGTGCGGAACATTCCTGGGTCTAGGCCAAGAGTAGGCTGTAGAGGATTTTAAGATTAAAGGCCTAGTGTGTATAATATTGTTGTACTTTATTGTACTGTGCATTATGTATGTGCAGTATTTAAGGAGTATTTTACGTATTTAAAAAGGGTTCCCAATATGAAATTCCAATCTTGCTATGCACAGTATGTCTCTGTGCATAATACCTGAGCACAATTAGTGGTTTGCCTCTAATCCTGGTTAAGATAAGCAACCTGTGTGTGTATGTGTGTGTGTGCGTGTGTGTGTGTGTGTGTGTGTGGACCTGTTTTCTCAATTCTGGCCCAATGACACAATTACATGCTACCCCTTGGGATAACATTGTATTTTGGCAGCTCCTTCTGGTCAGAAGTTGCAACTGCAGGCATAAAATGACAGTATCTCCATACCATTTCTTTACATTTCCCACCAGTGTGTTACTGCCATTACAGATACTGTACATATATTTATGCATTTGACAACTGACTGCAATTAGAAGTTAATATTCTAAATGTATTCCATATAGACCTTTGATTTTTTTTTCTTTTTTTTTTCTAAAGGTGCATTTATTGTCACATTTGTGAAATTCATCCTCTGCATTTAACCCATCCCTCAAAGGAACAGTGGGCAGCCGCTGTGCAGCGCCCGGGGACCGACTCCAGATTGGAGCCAGTGTCACTGGTCACATGACACTGACTGGAGAGAGAAACTGACATGTTTTTGACCATGGGAAAAACCGTCGGACATCTGCTTGCATTCATATTACAACTGTGACACACAGAGCAATACAGTATCGAGCAAGTAATTAATCCCATATCCAATATGGGGGGTCGATACTCAGTGCGAGAAGGGGTTGTTTGTGTGTTTACCCTTCTGTAGCGATGGCGTTGCTGTGCACACTAACTTTGACTCATACTTTATAGACTCCATTAAGGAGTGAGCCGTCATGCTGCTGTGTCTTAAGAGTCTACATGGGAGGTTGTGGAGGGGGAGGGGGTCCGTGTTTGTCTGGAGTAACTCACGCAAGGGATCCTGCTCACTTGCCTGAAGGGTCTCCCACTCACTCTGATGGAATTAGACGGCGGAGGGAGCCAGGAAAGAACGGGTTTCTCTGGGTCTGCTCCTGCTGTGTGTGTGTGTGTGTGTGTGTCTGTGTGTGTCTGTTCATTATATTTGAGTGATACTGTAGCTTACATGTGTACAGTATGCTCAAACAGTTTGGGTGTGCGACCACAGCTTTGGCAACATAACTGAGTATTTGTGTGTGCTGTTTCCTCGTGAGCCATGGCACATACTGTATGTATGTTTTGTCAGATTTTTCTTTTATTTCTTTTTTAGTATTTTTGTTTTAAAGGCAGGGTTAGTTATTCTTGAAAACAATTTTCCTCTGCGGCCTTCCACTTGGTTTATGTGAGCGGTGTTCGCCACTTTGTGTATGCTTCTAATCACTAGGGATGGTACGATCCAGTTTCTTAAGTCCCGTTACCGATATAGGTACCGGCACTTTGGTTATTGGCCGATACCAAGTACCGATCCGATTCCAGTGTTAAATTAAGTTTAAAGTTAAGTTGCAGTAAAGTAAATGACAATCAATCTGTATTTTAGGACTTAGATGCCTTTTATAAACCTGCTGCTGATAGTGTGGCCTGGGTATGTTAGACATGGCTGATGCTTGACAGTTAACCCACGCGTGTACATTTATTTAATTGGATTAACCCCATGGATCGGTTACAACTGTCCAATTGTCACCGATACCTATCCAGCTATTTAAGTCGGTATCGGACCGATTTCCGATCTCAGTATCGTATCGGTGCCATCCTTACTAATTACGGCGCCAGGGCTGTGTAGAAGTACCATATTATGTTTTTAGGGCGCACAGAGCACAGCAAGATAGCGAAATGCGAGGAGATATTTGGTGAATGATGACAAAAAGTCTATTAGCAATTAGCTTGCAATAGCTAACCATACCTTCAGAGAGTCTATCCTATCACAGCGCCACATTAACTGACTCACTGTAGCTGCTCACAATAGCCTCACTATTACCCTGCCGGTGAAGATGGTCAGCCCATCTGGTTTTTATGAAGACGGGATCAGGGGTGAGTGACAACCCACTGTGTCCCCTTTCATCCTGCCTGAACCCTCTGTCTTATATTCAGCATCGCGTTGCTGGTGGCATGTCCGTCTGGCCCGACCTGGAGCTTGAAAGCCAGCGTAACGAAAACAAAAGCATTTAGGCCTCTCTTATGCAAACAGGAAGCACAGCCTCAGACACCGGCGTTTGGTGGAGAATTATGGCTTTTGTCAAACCCTCTACCCCATAGCCTCCATAGCTTGATATAAATCCACAGACTGACTTGTCAGAAATAGAAGCTGACCCCTGAAGTGTCTTCTAAATGTAACACCGGAACTCAAGTTAGTCAAAACAAGTTAGTACATTTAAATAGCTGTAATGTTTAATTTAGGATACATTCCTGTTGCAGATTATTGAAATACATCTTGTAAATTCACTAATTAATCTTACTATATTATTAGGATGAAAATAATATTTTGTGTCATGATACATGATAAACTGGAAGCCTCAAGACCTTAACAAAAAAACACGTACTTCTAACATTTATGGGAAACTGATCAAAGTCCGTGTTGAGGGGTGTAGGGTTACGTTTCAGAATACATTGAAATGTGTTTTAAATGAAAGAACAGTTGTGTTTTAGTGTCCACTCACACGTACCTCGTAACTCCAAAACTTGTTAACCAGCACGAATGTCAGGTTCCGCATGTGACGCTGTTTTTAGTCATTGAAACGATTCTACAATCTCTTTCAAAATGTTTGCATTTAAAATAAAAAAATAAAATACACTTTGTAAGGAAAGGAGTTACGATCGTGAGCATAGCAGTGGATAACATGCTGTTTTGCTCTGTTATTAATCCCCTGCCAAAACATCTGTTTGCTTTAAAGACACTCCTCTACGCCTCAATGAACATCTGCAAACACATCTGCCAAAACCTCAGTGCATGCTGAGTCTCGTCCTTTCGCCTGGCCATAGAGTGGCACACAAGACACAAAACATTTGAAACGAAGAAACAAATAGATACAAAGGAAGGAAGGAAGGAAGGAAGGAAGGAAGGGAGGAAGAAAGGAGCAGGAAAGGAAAGAATGAAAAGAGTGAAAGAGAAAGTAGGCCAAAAATGTTTTGGAGGTTTGGGAGACCAAAAAAACATATTAAAGTGTCTCTTTCCTTGAAAGAAAAACATTTGAGGAATGTTCTAGTTTGTTATTTGAACAGAACAGGAAAGCCGCATATACTCTGCTAGATTAATGGCGCACATTCCATATTATACAGCTGATGAATATTCATTACGATTGATTAAAATAAATAAATCTCTTTTTCTTCGCCATGAAGGTGTCCATGGAGTCTCACACATGGTCCAGGTGTTGGCAGATGCAACGACCGATACCGAGCTCCTTGTCATAGCCACCTCATCAATGTACATTATCACTGATGGCAGAGGTAAATAAACATCTCCCTGTCAATCTCTGACCTCAAAGAATGCACCGCGAGCACGTCTTCGGTTTCGCATGATGTTTGGGCCGTACTCCCGTACAGCCACACGCGCGTGCGCTGCACGGTGTAATTCAGAGGGTGTGACCCAACATTCCTCCAGACTAACACCGGAGAGGCAGTCGTTCCCACTGCTGGGTCCGAGTTCTGCCGGGGACGGGGCACTTTCGCAACGTCGCCTCTCCCCCTTTGATGTGACTCAAACACCAGGCTGTCGAGGAGAGCGGACGAACAAAAAGAAAATGAGAGAGCTTTGAGCAGACGGGCAGGCTTGTAGAGGGAAGGGAGAAAACACTGCCTTAACTATACCCTTCTGAAAGCCCCCCCCCCCCCCCGATTAAAATAGAGAGAAGAGGGCCTCAAAAGAGGAGGGTTTGGATTTCTGCAGCTCTCTGATGCTGTGTCCAAGGAGTGTGTGCTTGTGTGTGTGTGTGTGTTTGTGCAGCGGTGCATGTCTGTGATTGTGTGCAACAAAGCAGGTTTGAGCACTGTACTGAAATCCTGGTTCCAAGTTGAAATAGGAAGGTGTTTGTGTGTGTGTGTGTGTGTGTGTGTGTGTGTGTGTGTGTGTGTGTAAAAGTATATCTGTGTGTGTGTGTGTGTAAGTGGGTTTTGAGGGTAGAAAGTCTGTAAAGCCTCGAGGGGGATTTCCTCTGAAAGGGAAACTTTCCTCCTCCTCCTTCCCTTCTCTCGCCCTCCCTCTGTCCTTCCCTCTCTCTTAGCTTTCAGTGTGGCCAGAGGAGCTAGACATTCAACAGGCGCACACACACACACACACACACACAGAGGCGGTGAAGGATGGGAACTACTTCGCGGTTATCGGTTCTCCGAGGTACGGACGTACCTTAATTAATCGACGACTGCTGCGCTCATGCAAACATGGCAGCTTCTCAGCACAAACGGCGGGGATCTGGAGATCTGTTCGAAGACTGGCAGGAACAATAACATGACCGTACTTTGTGCCGGCTGGCTAGAGACAAAACTCCTGCAGAGATGGTAGAGTAACCACACTTTGAATGTTTTTGTTGGGATGTTTGGCTTCCGTCTGCTGTGTGAATGTGTTCCACTGATCCAGTGACAGTGAGTTTTGTTGTCGGTCGGGGTCTCTGTGACCTCTTCCAGCTACGGATGACCATAACTGTGTACATAAAAGTGTCTTTCTAGCAGTTTCTATACAAAAGCAGAACTGTAACTGGACAACATGCAGTCTTTATGTACTGCAAGAATGAATGTTAGAAACCCACCTTAAAATGTATGAAGTATGAAGGTTCTTTGTTTTAGTGAAACAGTGGTCATGTGAAATTTGTTTTGGTGTTAATATTGAAATACAGCATCTCCCAACCCCCGTCTAATATTTTTTTGTGGTATCAGTATGGAAAAAGTTATTGATACCTATGCAGGGTTATGTTGCTTCATTGTCCTCAACACAGTTTGTGCTAAACTCATGAATACAGCATTTGAAGATTCTCAAGAATCCCACACTGACAAAGAGAGAGAGAGGGGGGTAGGGGGTGGGGGTGGGGAGGGAAGAGAGAGGGTGGGCAATTATGTACTTTGTGTTCTTGCTCTGGTAAAACTTTGTTTTTTTAATTAGGATTGAATTGACGCAGCTAGCACTTGAGTGAATAGTGAGCATTTTGCGATGTGCACTTTCTGTAATATATATGTAATGCAGTCCAGTTCTGTGGTCTGGTCTTGCACATGTTAAACCCAAATGCACAGGGTTTCAAACAGATTGTTGAATTACACTAATCTGCCTCTAGAAACTAACTATTGACAAACTACAAGAAAGGCTGTGATTAACCTTTAGGACGGTGCAATAGAAGGATGCAGCCTGTTGGATTATTATCGTGTATATAGTTTTTGTGTAAAACGTTTGAATTACTTAAAAGAACAAGGCTTTAGTAGTAGTCAACCAATGCATTCTAACAGTACAGTATTTCCTCGGCCTCTACAGTATGTCCACACAAGTTTTACTTTCAATTTGTAATGCATTTTTGGTTAGCACATGCAGGCATGCAAGATAAGACAATGAGCTTTAAAGACAGCAAGAAGGTTTAGAAGAAGTTTAGCTGCGCCGTGCGGCCTAAATGAACTTTGTCCTGCTTTTGTACTTGCCGCAGATGTTTCAAGGCGAAGTGCTCAGCTCATTTCCTTAGATGCAGTGCCTCATAATATACGGCTATATAGTTGTCTTGACTTGCAATGGCTGCCTGCCTTGACCACCCTCTAGTCTAGAACAAGGTGATTAGCCTATCAGCTTGAATCATTAGATTAGACATTCATATCTTATATAAACAACCAGCAGTTATGGCTGTCTGAGTTGTAGCTAGTTACTGAATGACAGAGGGATAGGGTAACAAAGTCAACCAAGAGTTGACTCATTCACAAACTGCCATCACGCACTGGTGACTGAATGCTCTGCAGATTTGCGAAGTGATTGTGAGATGCAAAGTATCTAACGTTTATTCAAACTGCCTGACCCCAAGCAGGTGGGGTATAGGTAAGAGAATCCTCTCTTTCCAGGGTTAGACTGAGTTAAATCCAGATTAGTCAATCTGTCTCCTCTTACATACTAAATTATTAAGAAGTCTTGCGCTAACTGAGGTTTTGCATGGTCATTGTGGCATGTTTACCTTAATAAATGCAAATATAGCACAATAACGGTTTAAACTGTGTCTCAAACCTGATGTTTAGACATAGTTTTAGTCAGAGAGACTTTAATATATTATTACATACCTACTCTGTCATCAGTCATTTAGCAAATCGGTGCGACTGTATACTTTTCGATTAGGCATGTTTTGGTTTTAGCTTCAGAATGCAGCTGAAACAACATATCGTACAGTGTTGTAAGCGTGCATCCATGTGCCATTATCTAATTGTAAACATTGAGGAGTATACGTGAGAGAGGATCTGGATGCTGATTGGCCTGCCGTGGCCCGGCCTGCAGCTGCGACCCTCCCCCGTCACATGGAAGTCATTAGAACCGCCTATCCTGCCAGGGACAAGTCATCACATCTCCACAATACCAGTGTCTATGCTCCTTGTGCAACCCAAACACACTGACTGACTGCTGTCAGGTTGACACTAAAAAGGGCATTAAACGTTTGTCCGGAACGTATATTGTTAAAACACACTTTGTTTAAAGGTTGCATGGTTCCATGCAGTGTTAAATGTATAGTCAGACAATTTTAAGCTACAGTAATACAATTTTTGTGGAATTCACCAAATATCTCCTCGCATTTTGCTATCTTACCGTTCTCTGCGCGTGTTTAAAAGATAATACAGTACTTCTACACAGTCCTGCCTCTGTAAATAGGAACATAAACAACATGGCTCACAACAACAGTGCCCTAGGCTTCGCACTGCGTTTCAGTGTGTGGGGCGGAGCTTCCGAGGGAGTTTGTTTTCATTTGAGGTCGACGTTAGCAAGCATTCTCGAGAATAACTGCCTTTTAAATTCACATGGCAGTACAAACAAGAAAAATCTATAGACGGCAACCTGTATTTTTCGTTGTTTGAAGAAATGTAATTACAGATATGTACATTGGTGTAGCATACAGTGCAAGCCCAGTCATTTCCATTTTGGTTCATAAAACCTAAAGTACTTGACAGGGATCTGTGAACTACATACAAAATGTTTTAATAATCTGTGTGTCACAAACGTGTGTCAAACAGAGGAGAGACAGTGCAGTTTACAAAAGAAAATCATGTTGCCAAGTCTTCTGGGGTTGTATATGAGTGGCTATACGCTCCAGAGAGAATTTTCTCCAGAAGCAGATCTACTCTGAACATTGCCATTTGCCTTCCCAACCCAAGTAAAAAAAAAAAAGAAAAAACAATGTTGTGGCTTTTTGATGTATTTTAAGGCAGACAGTTATATTGTACAGTTTATCATAGCACATGGCAGGAAAAGAAAATAAAGAAACATCTGATTTCTTCTAGTTTCACACCTGACAAGAAATGACCATTAAGATGGTTGTATTATTTAGGAATTAAAATAGGAATCGATTATTGTTGTGGTTTCAGTGTGAGAGATACTCCTTGCCCTGTGATCTGCCAGATGTGGAATCCAGATGAAACCTGATTTTGATTTCTGCACAGCAATGTTTTCCAATGACGAGCAGCAGCTGTCAAAGGCACACACCCACCCCTCAGCCCATTCAATCATCTCACTAACCAGGCACCGTATCTCCAGAGCTCGGGGCTCACAAGAATACAATCTGCTGCAGCAAATACAGCATTGTACATACACGTGTGTGGCAGTGTTACGTTCATGTGTGCAAATGGTTTACAGCCGTTTGCATGTTCAAGGACAGTTGCAGAAGGGAAATAACACTATCAAAGGCCTGCCCTTCAGTTAAGCCAAATTTGTTACTCTAAAATGGCGTGTAATGCAAGGTCAATGACAACACCACACCAACATAAACAGACTATTTGTGTGCCCTTTAAACTTCCTCTGTACCATAAAACCCACAGGATCCAGGCAAAGCTGATCGATTGCTAGTTAACACACTGGCTCCATGCTCAAGCTGTCCAGATGGATTGATGTAAAGCGTTTGTCGTTTCTTTTGCTGGTGGTGTTTAGCTGAATTGAGTGCTTATCTGCCAAAGCCTCGAGCGGTGTTTTACAAGCGTGGATCACAAAGACAACGCTGTCTCCCAATGACATAGGACAGCTCTCTAGGGGAGGGTTATACTGTATGTGGTGGAGGTAGCG